>VZTR01000490.1:0-14176 GCA_013400775.1 Chaetops frenatus | reverse complement strand
GATTTCTTTATTTTTAGCTGAAAGGGTTCAGCGTTTTTCTTTACTTCAGCAGCACTGCCTCCCTCAGCCCACAGGCTGGATTATGCTCAGGGAATAAATCCAGGCTGAGCAGCGAGAAACAACTCTTTGCAGCATATTGTTCTTGTGCAGAACTCAGGTTTTTGCTGCAGATGCTGGAAAACACATTTCTACTGATGCTCAGCTGGACGAGAGGGTTGACCAGTGCTACTGAGAGGCTCTCAGTCAATGGAGCAGGAGATTAAAGGATTAGAAAGGACAATGATTTTACAGTTAAGGCAACCAACTGCCCCACTGGAGAGTGACCTGGACTGCAAAACCAAATCCTTACGAGAAAGGGATACATAACTCAACCCAAATGTTTTACAAGTGGTTGCAATTTGCATGTTCCTCCTCCTCTGAGCATCCCACACAAGGCCTTCTGATGTGATTTTTGGAAGGGTTGTCTCTGTAAAGGGGTCAGTGAGAAGTGTCCTTCCAGCAAATAATGAAAAGATCAGTGATATAGAGAATTCTCCTGCATTTGTGTTTGGAGCTGGCTACAGCTATTTGTTACAAATTCATAACAGAGATGGAAAGCAGACAGTGAATAAGGATTGAGGCCACACTACACAAAGAAGCTACCATAAAATGAAGATTTCTTTTGCCTTTAAACCATAAACCTTTTTTTTTCCTGACAGGTTGGATTTTTCATGCACAACTACAAGTATTCTTGTCTCTGTAATTGGTGTGCTCATATACAGTCACACATCTAAACAAGTAGGCCTATAGTCTGCATAAAAACTGAAGAAGGATATGCATCTTTTAAAAATTGCCTCTACTCCACACTGATTTCATCCCTTGAAATGGGATTTTCATTAATACATGGTGCCTGGATGAAATGCTGTGCTCTCAGCTTTTCTTCTAGGATACCAAATATGAAGAATATTTAATGTGACAAAAAACTCACGTTTATCAATATTTTATTTGTAGTGGAATGTGTCTTCCTTAATGCCTTTTGGCAATATTAATTTACTGTACTCTTCACACTTCAAGGAAATCGCCTGCTGTTTCATATCAATACATAAAAGGAAAACAAAAGTCTTCAAGTACTCATTATCAGTTTCTCTTCATAAAGAACATCTTGTTTGTTTGATTCCCTCATTAGATTGCTCTTTTCTTTGTTATCCAGAAAAAAGGGCACAACAACAACAATAAATCTAGTTAATTGTGTGAAAGGTTTTCATGTACTTTTTATGTGCACAGGAATAGACAGATTTTGTACCTCTTAGTGTTTTTCTCATTTAAGTACATTAATATTGTCAAAAGCAGCAAATAAAATCTCGATTTCAAAGCCCTATAGTTAAAATACTACTTTAATTTGGAAGATTAAAAAAGAAGATTGAGAGGGAGATGCAGAGATAAAGATTTAGAATACAAAATCTGTCTGACATTGGAGCTTCTTTTAATGCGGCAGCAAGAACATAACAAATTTTCTGTGACCTTGCTTTGTGACCAGCTCATGTAATTTGGTAGAGGACATCGTTGCAGTAATTACATATTGGGTTCCCTGCTGCCATAGTTATCCATGGTGTTGTGGGGCTCAGAGGAGCACCACTTCAATGTAATGGATTGCTATGGAAAATTGACCATGCTAGAAAGCAAGCTGTCTGATATAGGGGCTATCATATAATTGCTTCCTTGACCACCACCCCAGGGGTGGGTTTAATGCATAAAAAGATGCATTTTAGTGATTGGAAAATTATATTTTGCATTGCTTTGAAACAATATTGTTTCCATCTTGATTTTCATCAGCCAATTTGTTTTATTTGAATGCCAAGTTCCCCAAAACTGAAGATATTAATAAATAACAGTATTTTACACAGCCAGGGCATCTTTCTCCAGTCTGTTGAGACTATCAGATATGACCTTGGAGGTCAGCTCATCTCTGGTGCCTGCAACAGAATGGGATACTAAACATGACCTGTCCTCTGCAGTCACCCCGGAACTTCTCATGCTTCTCATGTACAGAGAGAAAGCTTCCTAACAATGAGAAGACAGATAATTCCCTCTTATTTTCTGCTTGTTACAGGCTGATGTGCTGCTAAATCACTATATTAAGTATATTTTAATTGTAAAACATAAATTTCCTTAGGAAGACTATGATTATTCTTTCACAGCAATGGACTGCAAGCAGTGAGCAACATTTTATTTCCTCATTATTTAATTTCTATCTGTGAGCTTGCCTTCTTTCTACCTTGCAAAGGCATGGACCATTTACAGCCAGGTTTCCAAAATCTCAACTTGTATTTCCACTGCATTCTTTCTGAGGAAAACCCCACTTTTCTGTTTTTCACTAGAAATATTTTGTTGAAGACAAATATTTCTATTTGTTTGCAAATGCCATGGAAGTCATGTTCAAAATCCCTTTTTCGGACTAAGATATATAAAAGAAAGTTTCATTCTAAATTAAAACATTTAATTTATACATTTTTTTAACAACAAAAAAGGACCTTAGAAAAAGGAATGTATTTGCACCAAGTAATTGGAACATGAGAGCCAAAAAACTGTTTAGGTTTGCATTGCAGAAAACTTTGCCAAGGAAATATTAACTCTATCCTCCTGTGCAATTGGATTATGATTATAGTCTTTAATTACACAGCCACATCCTGGTTTTCCACTGCTTCTCTCAGATCCCATATTCAACAGCATGCCAGTAACAGTCCTGGAGGGTGCTCACTGAGCAGTGAGGGCACGGTACCAATTAACCTCCTGCCTCCTGTGGTGGTCATCAAGAAGGCTGTCCACCAAGTGATACAGGCACAAAACATTACAGAGCTGACCTTTTTTTTAAAATTTAATTTAATTTATTTTTTATTTTCTTTTCACAGAATATTCTGAGTTGGAAGGGACCCACAAGGATCATTGAATCCAGCTCCTAAGTGAATGGCCCATATGGGAATTTAACCCACAACCTTGGCTTTATTAGCATTGTACTCTAATCAACTGAGCTAATCTCAGAGCCATTTATATGATGATTACCTAAAAATATTGTTACACTCAGGCTCTTTTCTTTTTCATAGGACCACCTGTAGGCTACACAACCAAATGACCAGGAACGCCTATAAAGGTTTCTGGAATAGCCTATTGGTTTATACTGGCAGATATTCATGCTGGGGAGCTCATGGTTTAATGTTTGAGCTCTTAAGGTTGAGCCTGAAGGACCTATCCAAAGCTGGTGAAGAAAGAAAACTGGAGTGTCCAAAGCTTATGGAGGAATCTCAAAAACTGGCCTCCCAATTTTTCTCATATTGATCAGAAACAAGTTGTTATAGATTAATTGAGCCAACACATCCAATCTGTGGCAAATCCAATCTTTAATTTGATAATAATTATGAGCAAAACATACAGCAAGCAAAATACAGCGCTGGGCGACCTGTGGGAGCTCCAAGCATCCACCACGGGCTCGCACTGAATTACAGCTAAAGCCTTCCTTTTGTACGGTCCTCTTCCTTGTTGTACATGACTTGTGTAAGGTGTCTCTGCATCTGTGATTTTCTGATATCAGATAGGGCGTCTCTGCATCTGCTCCAATTGTCCTTCTGTAGAAGATTTATCTATCCGCAGGGTATGCAAATCTCTAATCCACAGGCATATCAAGATATGCAGTCTTTAACTCACAAGCATATGTAAATTTATCTTATGCTTACTTAACATTTCTTATTACTAAAGGCAGCTCTTTTAAAAATGTGGTTATACTGGTTACAACATATCTAGGGGAAGCATTTGTTACAACATATCATGGTCTGTCAAGCTGAGCCAAGGAAACTACAACATTCTGCTCACAAAGTTTAATGAATCAAATATTTACTTATTAAAAGGTTTGATGAACAATTACATACTTATCACACAAGTTATCCAAAGTACTGTGCAGAACAACAAGTTGGGAACACTTAATCCAGCAATTCACAGAGAACTAAGAAAATACACATATGGATATGGCAAATTGTGAATTTATAGGAGTGTTTGTACAAGAAGAAGTCTCATTAGGGACTGGGAATCTGCACAATAAAGACTAGAAATAGCTAGAAGGGACAAATTTAATATGCAATTTCTTCGGGAAGTAACTAGAATCAGTTCAACAGAAATAATTAAACTGAAGATTAATGGCAAGGATAAACAAGGAATTACCCTGAGTAGATATCAGATAATTTATTTGTTTTATGAATGAAGCCAATCAGTGCTTTCCCTAAGAACTCTACAAGCACAGCCAGTGATTGTCCAACATGTAAGTACTTATCTAGGAAAGCCATTAGCAGGAAGGTATCAGGAAGAGGCCCTCTCTGCTAAGGCTCTCAGTCAAACAAGTCATTAATAATTGAGGTGCAGACAGAGATATGTATCTGATGCAGATAATAGAATTTTAAACAATTACCAGTACAGAACTACAGACAGAATTGCAGACAACTAGCACATTTTGTCAGTCCCTCTTAGCATGTCTCTTCAGGATGAAAGTTTTTGCAAAATAATTTCTGGTGTTCTATATATGTGCAGGCATGTGGGTTCTGCGTGCATGTGTGTGCACCCAGTTTTGAGCAGATTATAGACATGGGCACTTAAATAAGGACCATGAGAAAGCAGAGGACAAGTTATAACTAGGAGCCAATAGAGAAAATTACTATGAAAAAAAGAAGTAGGAAAAAAAAGAGAAAAATCTTCAAGAAAATAGAGATGCACAGAACTATGAAAACTGCTAAAATCAAGGAAACTTGTTTACAATATGCCATGGCCAATTAGACATAGTAGAAAAATCTCCAGCCAGTTAAAGTATTCATGTGCAACGCATTTTTGTTGATTGGATTCACTCATTCCTTTGTGCATTTACTTCTCTCCTACAGCCAATGAAAATTACACCCAGGAGAAATTAGTATTGATGCATTAAGATGGTGCAGGCCAAGACATGTAGTCTGTAAATTGGGATTATGACTATTTAAAAGATGTACAGCAAGAGTTTGCTAACCATTCTACAGAATTATTTGTCATGTAAAACTATCTGCTTTACTAAAACAGGGCACTAAAAAGTCATAAACACCAGCTTGGGGCAGCTCAAAGAGTGGTTATGTTGGTGTGTTTTGTTTTTTGTTTCCTTTGGGTTGTTTAAGACAACCTTTCATGTGTTCATGACTCCATGCAGGCACACATGTGCCTTAGTTGGTGGCTGTGCACTTAAAATCGATGTGCACATAATAGAATGCAATATATGTTCTTTACAGCTCTTCATCAGATCCATATTATGATCCAAATGATGTGTCATACCTTCTTGGTTGTTCTTCATGCAGGTATTGAAAGTTATTTGGTAATAACAATCACAAATACAGCAAGAGGAAGAACTGTTTTCACAGAACAGTAGAATGGTTTGGGTTGGAATGGACCAAAAGACCATCTAGTTCCAACTCCTATGCCATGGGCAGGGAAAACTTCCACTAGATCAGGTTGCTGAAAGACCTATCCAACCTGACCTTGAACACTTCCAGGGAAGGGACATCCACAACTTCTCCGGGCACACTGCTGGGGTTTGGGTTTCTTTCCTTTTGTTTCTTTTCACCTATGGAATTTTTGCCCATAAGTTGCTAAGGAACCTTAATCACTGAATACTTAAGAAGAACAAAAGAACTGACTGAGCCCCAGGGAGAAGGGCATCTGTTTATCTGGGTACTTAAGAAGAGCAAAAGAAGTGGCTGAGCTCAGGGGAGAAGAGATTGTTCACAGTTCTGAGAGTTTCTTCTCAGGGGGATGGGGGATACCCGGAGAGATTGGGCTGGTAATGGGTGGGGCTGGAGCAGCTAGGGGCACTCTCTCTCGGGGTTTTCCAGGGTGTGACCAGTTACCGTACTTGTGAATGAGAAAGGAAGAAGAGATTGTAGAAAAATGTGATGAGGTTGTGGGAAAGATTTCTGTCTTTGATGTTTTAAAAGGTACTAGAGCTAAGTGAGACTGCTGGTTGCGTGCTTTGTAGTGTCTGCAGAGGAGCCCATTCGAGCATGAAACAGCAGCCAGGAAATGCTGCCCTTGAAGGAATAACTTGCTATTTTAATATTAACCATTTGTAAATTATTTAGCCTGCTCTTTACACAGATTTGCAGTTGAGGAGAAAGCAATGAAAAATCACTAGCAACTATCAAGTCTGGAGTCTTTGCCTCAGAAGATGTGAATGTGTTGAACTCTGCCAATCTCCCTCCTAAAATCACTCCTTATCAACTCCTTTATATTTCTATTTGCACTTTTTTTAATTGCACCACACTTAGCTTTTAAGGGAGAGACACACTAAAAAACAATAACTATCACCAAAGTGGATCTCAGAGTTGCATGATCTGCTTTTTTCATGGCTTCAAAGGGATTGTTTTAAAAGGGGATGGTTGTTTCCCTCGTATTCTGTAGTGATAACTTGCTTTTCAGTTGCTGAGAGGATAATTTCTTTATTTTTCAAGGATCCTAACACCCTCAGTTTATGCCTAATGTGCTGCTGACAATAACATTATAACATCTACCAGGTTGTTCACCGGCTAATATGACTAGAAGACAATGTTTATTATACATTACCTCTAAAAACTATCTCTGGAAACACTAACCTCTGCAGAAATCAATGCATTTCTCTGCATTAAAGAAAAAAACAACTTGTCTATTGTTTGTGCTGCTTTCAGTCAGAGTTCTTGTGGGGAGTTTTGTTGCCCAAGTCATCAAGGCATTATTAAACATCTCTGCCCATAAATTAGCACAATTTCCTAACTTCAGGTCTCCCTTTAGACTTCTGAGCTGTCCAACTAAAGAACTTGGCCGCGAGATGCTTCTGGGACTTGGCCAAGAGGTACTTCTGGGGTGCTCAAAACAAATTGCATACCAACCTATGGACATCATAAATAAATGACAAATAGAAAAAAATCTTGCCATTACAAATAAATGACCAAAGTATATGTAACAGACTAAATAAGAAAAAGGAAGGATGCTGAAGGATGATTTTTTTTTGTTTTGTTTGTTTGTTTTTTCTGTTGGGTGTGTTTATGTGTTCATATCTCTCCAATTAAATAGTGTTTATTGAGGACAGACATTACAGCAGTGGCCAGTGCTGGTTCCTTCCTCCAGCCACCCTGGGAGTCAGCAGAAGCCTGCAAGAAATGCTCCGTGCCCCTGTGCAACACGATGGTGCAGGTGGAATGCACATTGCTTCTCAGGATCTCCTTTGGATGACAGCACTTCCACAACCTCCCACATGACGTTACCTGCCTACAGCATCTGTTATTTAAAAAGGGGTTTTATAATGTCCCACTTCAGTGCTCCTGCAATTTTCACCCGTTAGCTACTTGTTTTATTGCATTTGGGCATTGAGAACAGACTAACTTCTGTTAGTCTGAGAACAGTAATAACTTCTTGCAACACCTTTTCATGACTTGAAGACTTACTGTATTGAGCCAGACTTTTCTTCCTTAGGCTGAAGAGCCCTGTTCATGTCAAACTGACAACAACATTTCATTATAAGGAATGGATCTTTTCTGCCTTCCCAGTTTTTTGCAGAATACAATTTGTGCTATTCTAGCTATCGCACCAATCTTTTGAGGTTTTTTTCCCTCCTGCCTATTTCCTTTTTCCTTTTACCTTCTCTTACAGTGAAAATAATACTAAAAAAAAAAAAAATAAAAAAATTCAAAAGTTAAAAGCCTAAAAGGAAGAGGCTGGAAACTTCTCCCAAAGAGAGTTAATTTTTCCCCATTTAAAATATGAATATACAATTATTTTCACATTTTCTGGAAAAAACAGAAATAGTTTTCCACCACTTTAACACACAGTTGGACATATGCAGCAATATCTTTAAATAATTGTTATGAATGTGCTATTATTTCTACTCAGTGCAAAAATAAGACAAGGAATGCAGTTAAAATTATCATGACACATCTGTGATTCTTAAAAGGAGACTTTCTGAATGTAGGCAGCTTCCATTATACTTGAGTATGTTAAGATGAATGAAAGCACTGATGAAATCATCTTGACTATTATATACATGTAAAAAAACAAAGCAGGAGAATCTCTGATAATACAATGCTGCTGAGATGTTCCTATAATACTTAAAAATTTTCTGACCTGATTATGTATCTCGTATCTTGGTAGGAACAAATAGCAAAATACTGAGACTGACTGGAGAATCTCTGTACTGAAATTCACTATCCTGATATGCTTAGGAACCATATCACACAGTGCTGTTCACAGGCTTAAAAGGCATGGGGTTTTTTAGCTATTTCTATGCAGAAGTTCTTCCTGAGTTTCTTCCCTCCTATATTGAGAACCTTCTGATTTCTGAATTTATTAAAATTTCAGGTCTAAATTTCTACACAGCCATATGTACCCAGATGTTTTCAAGGCAACATGGTCCTTTCATTTAATATTTTCTTTATCCTCACTTGTATCCCCCATCACAATGTTTATATACACAACTTTGTAATATTAAAGACAAATCTTTCATGTTTCATCTAATATATCAGGCAGTTCATCCTTCTAATCACTTTAGTAGTCCATTTTCTGCATCTCTGGGGTGAAGGACGAATTTATGCTGGAAATCAGGGCAAAGAAAAGCACACACAGAGAAAATCTGTGGACATTTCTCTCCAGACACCAGCTTACATGTTCTGCAGCTGTAACTGCAGTGTTCCTTTACAGTATTTCCTAACAGTCTTCAAAAAGTGAAACGAAACAGATACACCATAATGAAGAAACTATCACTGGTACCTAAATGGCCACCCATGTGTATCTAGCAGCTATACCTCCTGTGGGCTTTCACTTTGCCAAACTATCAGAAACATGGGAATTTCCCCTCGCTTGTGGCTATGGACAGCTTCCTGCCACTTGGCAGGCCTTTCTGCCTTTGTCCCACCTCAAGTTAATCTCTTTGGATTTATATGAAATTCTAAAGGAGGTCTTGACAAAGTCTTATGAGGTGGAGTTCATATTCCTGTGGTGAAACAATAACTTCTATTAATCTCTAGGATTGTTTCTGATATTTTCAGAGTCCCATGCCATTGATTGTATTTATGGCCACAAGGTAGGAAATACAATCAGATCTTCCCATTGAGGTTTTTCCAGCTAATCCTCTTAGCTTGCAGTAAAAATTCCTGTTATTAGTTTCTAAGTGCAGGAACTTGTATTTTTGTACAATTGAATTTCATCCCACTTCTATTACTAGAATCTTCAAGGTCATCTGACTCTCTGTATGATAAACAAATATCTTCTTTATTGATGCAGTTTTCACACCCGAGATTAGTTAGCAAATTTCATTAACAAGCCCCCACCAAGGTCAGAAATTAAAATACTAAATAAGATTAGTCCTCAAATCAGTTTTGGAATGACTCTATTAATATCTTCACCTTAGCCTAATTATTTTCTTTTCAGTGATACCTGTGCTTATGTTTTCTCTGGCCAGTTCCTCATAAGTAATGCAATTTCTGCACTAATCCTTTTTTCTCCAGATTAACAACACTTTTTTAAGGTACATTGTATCAGCAATTTAGGGAGCTAGCATCTCCTGTGCCTGTAGACTCTGTTGTCTTATCAAAGAGCCAAATGACCCCTTTAAAAGGAAGTACCAGGAACAAGAACCTGACAGACACAGATATCCAACAGCTCCTGTCCCAGAAACCCATGGAAAAATATTACCACATCTTAGACAGTGTGGAAGCAAGAGGAAGAACTTTTCCCAGATGATAAAGGAAGCAATCAGCACAGTGCCCCTCACAGACAGCTGCTCCTCATCCTGCTCCTACTACAAAGACCAGTGCAGGAATGGAGGTCAGAGCTGCTCCTTGCTTGGGAGAGAGGGCCTTGAGAAGAAGATGGGAATATAACTCCTACTCTTCGCTTACTGTACCTAAATTACTCCCTCAGGGATGTTTCTCTGCCCACCCTTGTTAAAGACCCTGATCCCTAAATCCTTCTCTTTTTTTTTCTTGCCAGTAAGACAGAGTACTCTGACACCAAACATACACTCACTCATCCTGGCTCTTTCATCTTTAATTCATGACTAATTTTTTTTTCTGACAGAGAAGATTTATTCAAACAAGAATCACTCGAGTACTAGCTGATAGCCTTCTTCATACAAGCAACCAGACTAGAGTTTCACAACAATCCCTACATGCTAGCATTAGCTTAACCCAGATGATGCTTCCTCATAAAGCCCAGAGTACCTTCACCTTTCATATTACACACTAAAGACCATATGGAAACTTATTTAAAAAGAAATAAGGGCATTGACCTTCTGTCTTATTGCAATGCTTCCAAATATCGTCAAAAGCCAGTACAAAGCTATCCTGACAGATACATGGAGCGTGGTGTAGTCTTTCATTGTTACCAACTGAAAGCAATTTTTATCAATTACACACACATCAAGCACAGATTACACACTGGCTATGAGTTGTTGCTGTCCTTATAGTTATTGTCAGTATTCTTCTGTGTTGGAGCTGACATTTTTGAACAGAAATAAACATTTTCATTTAAGCGGTGAGGGATAACAACTGCAGTTAGTCCATACAAGCAATTAAACAAATTAAGCCTGCATTCTGTAGAGCTGTTCATTCATGTATTTTAGTTAAATTTTACTTCTTTCCATTTGAAAGAAGTAGGCAGACTTCAACCCTGATGACACTGTACAGCGACTGCAATGTTAGGAACAGCACAAATGAGTGAACAGTTTGCACTGTGATAGCTAATAACCAGAGTGTGGGCTGAGAAAAACACAGACGAGGATAAACACCAACAAGAATCAACTATAATGGACATTTTTGAGGACCACAGGAAGGTACCATGAGGCCCCATGATACATATTTTTAAAACAGTATCTTTTAAGATATCAGCTTAGGTTCACAGAATATTCAATAGGTTATTTACCTCAAAGAAACCCAGAAAATGCTCTCTAACGTGTAACATTTTACTGATGTGAGAGAGGGTGAAAGAAAGAACAGGAGCAGATTTGTGAGTGACTTGGATCGTGTACTGGAAATGTTAGAGTATTTTGGATTCTCTGCTTGAAGCAGCTATTAAAATATTTCCTCAAGGCGGAGTTAATTAAATGGCAAGGGAGTCCAAAACAATGTCAATTTATGCATTTTTAAACAACACCAAGTATTTATGCATCACCAAATAGTATACATTTGATTTATCTTTTCCTAGTATAGTAAGGATTTAGCATCAAGCCCTGGATTCATCTTTTGCCTCCTCAGTTTAAAATATTTAATGTTTCCTAATCCAACATGGAGAGCTGGGAGACAAAAATAAATGGAGCGCGCTACTTGCTGCTCTATTTTTGATAGCTTGCTGATTTTCTTGAACACTACTGCTTACAGCATGTGAAAGATTTCTCAAGGATAGAAATATTCAAAGTACAGGCAGGCCCTTTTCCTTCTGTTGTCAATAAACTGGTTTCCTCAGAGGCAAAAAGAAAATGGAAGAGAAGCATGCACCCCAGCATGTGGTACAGGAAAACCAAAACACATTATGCCAAATAAATGGTGCATGCCTCTTGAGTAATTAAAAGGATGGAGGAAAACATCCAGACTCTTAAAAAAAGGAGTCAAGGGAGTGACTACTGGGGAACCAAACAAAGAAAAGAAAGCTGTGTGTGCCCAGGTTTCCCTCAAAATTAAGAAACGCTACAGTGACAGCCAGTGCAGTGACAGTAGCAGTGACAACTCCCCAGAGCAGTGACTGCCCCAGCAGACCAGTGCCAGAGAACAAAAGCCATAACATTAAGCGTGAAAGTGCCTTGATGGAGGAGAGCTCATTTCCATAATACCCCAGTTAAGCCGCCACCTTCTGCCTCCAGGCTTCTGTGGATGGACGTATGTCTGTGCTGCAGCTGGGAGATGTGGCTGGTATGCATGTCGAAGGCAGATACAATCTGATAGCAGGGCTGGTGGGATGATTATCCAGCCAGCTGGAGCACATCAATCTGCATGACAGCCATGCATCCAATGGTAGCACTGCTGGAATCACAAGCAAGATACATGACATTCTTAAAGGAAAATCCCAGTGTCCTTGACCACAACTGGAAGTGAATGCAAAAATAGACATGATCTGATCTTCAAAGATTTGCTCTGCAAGAGAGAGAAGGACAGAATTCCAGCTCCAGGTGAGGCACCTGTACATGGGTATGGCAAAGTAGGTGTGTCTCTGTGAGCTGGGTATGCTACCAGCACCTCATCAGCAACCTGGAAAACACAGGTGGAGGTATATAGTGGATTGTCCATCTCAAGGAGATACCAACACATGATCAGTTGAACAGGTTTTTGTGCTGTCCCTGGATTGCAGTCTGTGCCAATCTATTTTAACGGGTCAGAGAGACATTTTCTGATGACAGTGCATCCTGATATTTTCTATATCAGAATTTACTTTTGCTCTGATCGTCCAAGTGTTGTTTTATACCAGGATTTGAGAATGCAATATGCAGAGATGAAACTCCATAAAGATCTGCAGATACTGCCCTGTGCTGTTACGTAGATAGGCCAGTCTGCATAAATCTGAACTGAATCACTTTCCTGACTGTGTGAGAGACATCCCAGAATTTCTGGGTGGATGAGATCTCATACTTTAAAGAAGCAAGAAGAGGGAGAGCTCCAGGAATAATAAAGATACAGGAGGTAGTGGTGTTTTCCTAAAGGTCTTTTCAATTCCCCATGGGATAGACCTGGCCAAGGGGCTATACCTGGGGTTTTGGTATCGTCTTTAAAGAGTAAAATAAAACAGTACCAAAGATTAAACTCAGGAACTGGGTTCTTGATTGTCCTTAATGATTAGTTCAATCTCCTAACTGTGCTTTTTGGCTATTCCAATGACTCTACAGCACAGTTCTGCTACAATGGGAGCTAGTCCCCAGTAACACTTTGCCAATTCACACTGACTTCTAAGACAGGAATCAGTCCCTGCCTCCATTTTACTCCATTTTATAATTTTGTCAAGTTCCCAGACCCTTGCTGCTCATTAGATCTCCAGACAGAGATGCCAATTGTCTGGTAACCAAACACCAGGGCCTTGGCCACAACAATTGCCTGTGAACAGCTCATGAGTCTTTAAAAGATAGTAGTAAGCCATGGGGCTTACCCATGGGGCTGAGTCTATGAAAAGATTTGCTTTTAAGACAAAATAAATGTTCTTTAAGTATGTTCAAATGCTAAATCATCCCTTCATTTGCTGTATTGTATTAATAGCATTTTCTTCCTCTACTGAAAAAAGCAGGGACTGTCACTTTGAACTGTAAATTCTCCTATGAAAAGGGAAATAAATGCATTACATATACTCTGATATATCACTCAGTCTGCTTGTCCTTCTCAGTTACAGAGCAGTTTTAAAGAATTGTTAAGACAAAGTAAGAATGGTGTATCTGTTGATGACATTCTGAGTTAAATCATGAATGATGTAGAGAATGATAAAGGCTGAATAAACATTTAAAAATTTCAGGGTTATTTTTTTTCTGTTTCACTTTACAAGTTCACAACCATGAAGTCTCAGCAGGGAGGAAGACGGAAATTTTCTTAGCTATGATATTATACAGGAAGACCTATTACTTACCTTAATCATTTGCACAGAAAAGAAAAGATGTAGAAGCAAAATACACAGCAGGGGCAAAGTGACAAGACAGATGCCTGAAGTAATTAATAGAAAATCTCTGCAAGTATGAATACATAATTGCCTAACATCACCTCCAGTATTGTCTCTGAAAGGAAAGAGACCTTTCATAACAGTCCCTGCAGGTTTCCGCTGTGTCCAGGTTTGAAGGACAGGTGTCTGCTAAGGAAGGCAGGACCCTCCCTTGGAATGGAAAATGTAAACCCTTTCCCTCCGAATTATTGTAATTTTTGAAATTAAGGGGCTCTCAGGCAAAGATATGGGAATAGGAATAACAGTTCTTTACTAGTATTTATAATAAAGCAAACAAACAATAACTACTATGGCATTAACAACAAAATAGAACCAGGAACCCCTTCTGGCCTGCAGGCACTTTCCCCTTCGGTGCAGTGATGGTCACAGCCGGCAGGGGGCGCTGGTGGCGCTCAGTGGGCAGGGCAGGTGCGATGATTCCCCTGCGGCTGCAGGGGGCGCTGTGGCGCGAGCTTGAGAAACATGTGGCAATGGCGGCTTGGTTGGG
>VZTR01000487.1:1711-11745 GCA_013400775.1 Chaetops frenatus | reverse complement strand
CAGTGAAGAACTAAAACTGGCTTAATAGATCTGGTCTGTGTGGCAGCAGTTGTGGTTTTTCGGCGGGATTTTGTGAGACCTGGTTGTTGACCAAAGACATCACAGCCCTGGGATGAAAGATCACTTCCCTGTTGTTTCATCCCAGCAGGGCTGTTAAAGGTCGGATTTCAGTATCCTGAGCAAGAGCTGGTGGAGAAGTATGTGAATAAAGCATGGCTTGACTTTGAGATGCCTAGTTTGGTGTGGAGACCTCCAAGGGAGCTGGTCCCTAANAATCATGGATGCCCAAAGAGAGAACTGCGCTATTTTTGTGCAGTCACTGTGGAGCACATCACTGCAGTGAGTTTGCTAACAGGAGTAGTGCTTAATTCCTTACCTTATGGCACTTCTTCCTGTGCAGTCGAGTGGCCGATGGTTTTATTATCCTTTACCTCCCAGAAAGATTAAAGCTATTGAGAAACTTTCTGCTAGCAACAATCAATCAGAAACAATTTGTTTCATTTATATACTTTATTTTAAAGTATAACCAAAATATTTGGCAACATTCAGTACAGGTGTTATTACTGTGCTTCTAGACTGCTCTCTTCATTAATGAAAAATGTCAATCACTGAAGCCTTCCAATATTCCACTTTTAAATATGTAAAAATTTCTATAAGGCTTTTAAGTGGAAGTGTTTGGTTTGGTTTCTTCTCTGCACTTTACACAAGTTTTTCCATCTTTCAGCTTGGTATAAAGTTGTTCCTAACTCTGTGTTTTGCTGTTGCCTATGGGCACATGACATTTCAGCAGTCATGCCTTGGACCCAGTCACCTGTGTTTTAGCAAACACAGCACTACAGACAGACTACAGCTGTGTTTTCCATCCTCATTTACTCTCTGGTGTGTTTTAGGTTTGGGTTGTTTTCTCTGTGTGATACAAGGGCATCTGGATGTCAAAGTTGAAAGTAATTTGAGTTCATTCATCTACTTGGAGAGGAGCCCTGCTGTGGAGCACTGATGGCAAAATGGTGTCTTGCATTTCTCCTAGTTACAGCTTCACTGGCCTCCTTTATATTGCTGGATGTCTAAAAAGCTATTGGATACAAAAACATAAATCCTAGGAATATGCAGAGTGCAGGTATAGCATCTGTACTGTCAGCAGTGGCAGCTTCAGAAAACACAAGGATGCAGAGCTCTCAGTTTGTAATTATTTCTATGCTCTGAGCAGTTTCCCTATGCGCTGGTGTGACATTACTCCTTGGAATTGTTTGTGCTGCCCTTGGCCATGTTAGATCACTGAGCACAAGTACTAACACACCCATTCCCACGGTTTTTTAGCATGATGCTGGAAACACCCGTGGTGTTCTCCCTGTAAAAATTAAGGGGTCTTACCCTGCTTCCTTTGAAAACAAAGGCAAAACACCTCAGTCTTCACTGGGACCACAACTCAGCTCAGTCATAGGATCTGAATATCATTTTGTACTGTAACAGAAATAGTCACTTCAGCCATTCCCTGATGCTGTTTGTCTTAAATGTACAGTAAGTAAAAAAACATATATGTAGGGATGGGTCACATCTGTTCCTGCTCCCTAAACAGCCATTCCCCAGGAGGAGTATTGCATACACTGAACAAAATCAAGCTGTGATTCTGCCTTCTTATAAACCCTTTGAGTATTCTCCTTTTGTCAAAAATATCTATGCAGATATTTTAAATAGAAGCTTGATATATTAAATATATATTTTTTTATTTTGTTGATTTGGGTGGGGGGGGCATTGTATGAAAACACTGGAGGGAGAAGAGATCAAATGACCCTAAGCCCAGCCCTGCCATGCAAATCTATTCCCTTCCAAACACCTTCTGAGAGAAGGAAAAAGGGATAGCTAGGAGAAAGCAAATCAATTGACTTTCCTTTTCATCCTAAGTTAAAAAGGCATCTTTCTTTCTCATTGTCATTATGCAGGATGAGCATTCTTTGCTTCTCTTTTATATACATATGCCTATATATATGTATGTATAGATGTGTGTGTATATATACACACACATATACATATATTTGTAATGCTGTCTTAAATTAATAGGGTGTACCTGTAAATAAGATAGCTGAGTAGTAGCTGTTCAGGGATTCCTGTTCAGCTTTAGTAATTTATTGGCTATCAGGAGTCAAATGTGCAAAATCCTTTGTTGGGAAAATCCAAATCTGATTTCTTGTTTTGTTTTGCAGCTGGAGTTGTAAATACAAAAGAAAAAATGTAGGACTGATTTAATGTCCAATTTAAACTGGGCAGTTGCCAGGTTTCCCCATTTTTGTATGTACTATAGATTAGTGTGTGTCTGTGTTAACTGTAGTGGGGTTTTGTCTGACAAGCCTGGAATTTATACTTTGAAATAAAATTAATGGGTTTCTAATATTTTGAGTCATCTGTTCTTAGTTCCTGACACCTTAGGAGGCAACTCTCACAAAGAGCCCAGAGCCTGGTCTTCCTCTTCAGAGGTGTTGGCACCTTGCTGAAGTAACATTGAGCAGCAAGGGTTCAGCTCTTGGTCGTTCCCAGGAAGCCAACTGCATGGTGCTGCCCTCACAGAAGCAAAAAACCAAAGCAATGCTGTTGTAACTGCTGGAAAGTCAGCTTGCATGCATTTCTGCAAAGACAGATCAAGTGACTTGCATGCCAAAGTTGCCCCAGATGAATACANGCCCCCCACCCAGCTGCTTCAAGGGTAGAAGCCAGGAACAGCATGGCAGGTGTTTGGCAACTCTTTTGGGATCAATAAACAGCTGGACTAGAAGGCAGTCTGGGAAAATCTGCCTCTTGGACCCAACTCTGCTCCTAATTGTAAAGAACTCAAAGTACTTAGAACACGGAGTTACTGACATGCCTACCCTGAGTTAGTGCTGAGCCTGTACTTCAAAGGCATGTAATTAATTTGTGATGGTAATAATTGGTTTCCATACACTTAAAAAAATTTGCTTCAAATCAGTGACCAGAAGATGATGGACTCTTGTGAAGTGATGCCTCAGCACAATCCCACTTGAAAGTCCTGAGTTTCTCAAACTGCCTATTTAGACTAAGAGTATATGTACTGCACATAGTGTAGAACTTGTGTTTTATCATCAAATACAGTATGACTACTCTGCTCAAGCACGGCTGTAATTGCAGTTCCTGCTGAAGTAAAGCAAAGTGAAAATATGAATGTGCAGAACACTCGCTGTTTGCTGCAGGGTGGCTCTGGCACACACTGCATGGTAGGTCTGGAAAGAAGTGATACAGCCCCAGAGTACAACAACCATGTCCAAACAACCAAGTCCGTTTCTGCACACCACTGATGCGTCTACTAAGGAAACTGAAAAAACACCCCAGTGGTCGGCTGAGAAGCAAATCTGAGCCAGCAGCACAGCACCAGGACACGGCCAAAGGAGTGCTGTTGGCTTCTCCCTGGAAGTGCTGTGCAGCCTGGCCTGGGCAGGCACTGGTAAGACCCCTTGTTCAGGGATCTCCTGCTACAGAGCAGAAGGTGCTGTGACAGACTGTACGCCCTGTAAGAGCTGAGGCTGCGCAGGGTATGACCAGTAGAACAAGGAGGGAGTGAGTTTGCTACTGAATTTCAGAAAAGGGGGATGGTAAATCATCTGGTGAAAGCTTGCATTAGATGTGACAATTTTCATGGTCGTGCTGAGAGGACTCATCTCCTCTAGGCATTGACTGAACAGGATTGTTTCATTATGGCAAGAGAGATTTATCACAACCACCTCCCACTTCCATCTCCCCACCAACTAAGTCCCTCTTCAGCCAAACCTGGAAACCTGAAGTTAAAGAGTCAGAAGCCACAGGACTTGGAAAAACCTGGANTAAAAAGGCATCTTTCTTTCTCATTGTCATTATGCAGGATGAGCATTCTTTGCTTCTCTTTTATATACATATGCCTATATATATGTATGTATAGATGTGTGTGTATATATACACACACATATACATATATTTGTAATGCTGTCTTAAATTAATAGGGTGTACCTGTAAATAAGATAGCTGAGTAGTAGCTGTTCAGGGATTCCTGTTCAGCTTTAGTAATTTATTGGCTATCAGGAGTCAAATGTGCAAAATCCTTTGTTGGGAAAATCCAAATCTGATTTCTTGTTTTGTTTTGCAGCTGGAGTTGTAAATACAAAAGAAAAAATGTAGGACTGATTTAATGTCCAATTTAAACTGGGCAGTTGCCAGGTTTCCCCATTTTTGTATGTACTATAGATTAGTGTGTGTCTGTGTTAACTGTAGTGGGGTTTTGTCTGACAAGCCTGGAATTTATACTTTGAAATAAAATTAATGGGTTTCTAATATTTTGAGTCATCTGTTCTTAGTTCCTGACACCTTAGGAGGCAACTCTCACAAAGAGCCCAGAGCCTGGTCTTCCTCTTCAGAGGTGTTGGCACCTTGCTGAAGTAACATTGAGCAGCAAGGGTTCAGCTCTTGGTCGTTCCCAGGAAGCCAACTGCATGGTGCTGCCCTCACAGAAGCAAAAAACCAAAGCAATGCTGTTGTAACTGCTGGAAAGTCAGCTTGCATGCATTTCTGCAAAGACAGATCAAGTGACTTGCATGCCAAAGTTGCCCCAGATGAATACAGGAATGGAAATCCAGTCACTGGTGCTGCTCTCCTTGCCCTCCAAATGCCAGGTTTGACCTCTGAAGCAATGGTCATTCTTTCAACAAGAGGCTTTGGACAAAGTACCAGAGTTTTTCACAGCACCCTTCAAGCATGAGGGCCCATTCACTTGACCAGGGAGCAGCTGCTGTGCACAGCATGAAATGCATCACTCAGGATAATGAAACTGGGATTAATAAAAGTATATTTCAGTGCAGGCATCAGGAAGGGCTCTGCCCCCCACCCAGCTGCTTCAAGGGTAGAAGCCAGGAACAGCATGGCAGGTGTTTGGCAACTCTTTTGGGATCAATAAACAGCTGGACTAGAAGGCAGTCTGGGAAAATCTGCCTCTTGGACCCAACTCTGCTCCTAATTGTAAAGAACTCAAAGTACTTAGAACACGGAGTTACTGACATGCCTACCCTGAGTTAGTGCTGAGCCTGTACTTCAAAGGCATGTAATTAATTTGTGATGGTAATAATTGGTTTCCATACACTTAAAAAAATTTGCTTCAAATCAGTGACCAGAAGATGATGGACTCTTGTGAAGTGATGCCTCAGCACAATCCCACTTGAAAGTCCTGAGTTTCTCAAACTGCCTATTTAGACTAAGAGTATATGTACTGCACATAGTGTAGAACTTGTGTTTTATCATCAAATACAGTATGACTACTCTGCTCAAGCACGGCTGTAATTGCAGTTCCTGCTGAAGTAAAGCAAAGTGAAAATATGAATGTGCAGAACACTCGCTGTTTGCTGCAGGGTGGCTCTGGCACACACTGCATGGTAGGTCTGGAAAGAAGTGATACAGCCCCAGAGTACAACAACCATGTCCAAACAACCAAGTCCGTTTCTGCACACCACTGATGCGTCTACTAAGGAAACTGAAAAAACACCCCAGTGGTCGGCTGAGAAGCAAATCTGAGCCAGCAGCACAGCACCAGGACACGGCCAAAGGAGTGCTGTTGGCTTCTCCCTGGAAGTGCTGTGCAGCCTGGCCTGGGCAGGCACTGGTAAGACCCCTTGTTCAGGGATCTCCTGCTACAGAGCAGAAGGTGCTGTGACAGACTGTACGCCCTGTAAGAGCTGAGGCTGCGCAGGGTATGACCAGTAGAACAAGGAGGGAGTGAGTTTGCTACTGAATTTCAGAAAAGGGGGATGGTAAATCATCTGGTGAAAGCTTGCATTAGATGTGACAATTTTCATGGTCGTGCTGAGAGGACTCATCTCCTCTAGGCATTGACTGAACAGGATTGTTTCATTATGGCAAGAGAGATTTATCACAACCACCTCCCACTTCCATCTCCCCACCAACTAAGTCCCTCTTCAGCCAAACCTGGAAACCTGAAGTTAAAGAGTCAGAAGCCACAGGACTTGGAAAAACCTGGAAGCAGGGTATGAAAAAGGCAGCAACTTCTGCCACAAATCCTCTGCTTAGAGCATACCTTCCTTTTTTTTTATTCCAAGTGGGAACTGCAGAAGGAAATAAGATACTCAAAGAGACCTTTAAACTTCATGCAGCTGTCTGAGACTGAAGCTGTCAGTTCTTTTGCACCTGCCTACAGGGCCATGCAGCCCTATCAAAGCCTCCTCTTGTCACTGATGCAGCTGTGCAGGGAAGAGGAGCTGGACCTGGCTGCTGTGGTCAGGACTGGCAGATCAACCCTGGCTGTCCTGCCAACAAAGGAAGCACAAAGGATAGCACAGCAAGAGGAATGCAGTGGCCTTTAGCAGTGCAACCAAAGGCAAAAAAAATAGTCACAGTCACATGGATTGGAGTCCTAAGGCTCACAGGGTCCCACTGATGTAAATACTGACAGAAAGGGACTCTCAAAAGTAGAGCTCTGTTTTCCCACAACTCTGGGTTGGGGCACAAAGCAGGTCATACCTCTGGGTAGAAGGCTCAAGTTGAGAGCAAGGGAGAGCTGCCATTTCCAGGCATATTTGCCACATCATGGGCACATCACAGGTGCCACATAGCTCCACACACTGCAGGTGGAAGCATCTAGCTGTGCCCTGGGTTAAGAGCACTATTCACTGCAGTAATCCATTGGCAATTTCCTGGTCCCTGGGGAGCAACTTTTAAACAGCATTTCTCCATTTGTATTTTTATACAAAACTGTGTGAAAAAGCAGTAAAAATACATCCTGCAATGTTACTGCGTTGTCTAGGAGTGACAGTGAAGTCAAGCCATCCTCCAGCCCCTCTGTGCTTCCAGTTTCAAACAAACAGCTGATTCTTGGTCCTCTGCTTGCTGGCAGCTCAGATCCTTGCACTGCTCTTCGTGACCCAAGTCCATTCCTTAAGTGTCCTCCTTAATGCCTGCTGCAGCCTGTTCAGTCCAGGTCAATTCAATCTAGTCTGTGGCAGTGGCTCCACCACCACATGGAGGAGGTCTCTGTACACAGCATCTCACACCTACCTCAACAAAGAAATCACTTCAGTCCTNAATCAGTCTTACTGTGACAGCCAAATATTTAGGGTAGAACCTCACCCATATTGCAGTAACTCACTCCCTTCCCCAGCACACAAGCTAAACTCTCNTTACTGTGACAGCCAAATATTTAGCGTAGAACCTCACACATACTGCAGTAACTCACATAAGCTAAACTCTAGAGGCTTCATTAAAACCTCACACTGCTCATCATTCTTCACCTTCGTAACACAGGGCAGTGCTGTGCACTATTTAGCTTGGACCATGAAGGACATGAGAAAAGAGCTGTTTATTTTGTTTTACTTAATTACACATATAACATCTAGCACAAAACAACCCAGTGACTGGGCTCCTTGGCATAAACACAGGTAACTAAGTAATGTGCACAGCCCTGGCCCTCAAAGCCACTTCACTATCACATTCCCATGCTACAGCTGAGGGAGCAGGCAAAGATGTCACTGAGCAACTGCATGGGTTGATCCATTCCAAGAGAGAGATCCCTTGTAAGAGATCCATTGCATCACATTTCTGTCCCTGCAGCCTGGGGCAGGGGCATTTCCAAAGCATCAGGCTGCTTCCCTTCATCCTCTCTTGTGGCCTGACTTTGCCAGCTGCTTTGGCCACATAAAGGAAGTATTGACAATGCCACTGAAAGTCACATCCTGTATGCAACAGGCTGATCTGCCATGGAGAACACACCCTTGACTTTCTCTGCTAGTGACATTTCTGGATGAGAGGCAACTTGCTGCACACTACTCAGGCAAAAGGCAGACATTAAGCCAGAACTGAGGTAAGGCCATCATGGCACAAAGCAGCCACCTGGTGCTGCTGCTGGAAAAAGATCACTCACTGGTGGCATTGCTCCTCACTCCTGCTCTGAGAATAGCTGTGATGATGGCTCAGATCAACAGAAAGCTGTGCCATCTGCTTCTCATCAATCCTAGTCAGAGAAAGGGCCATCCAAACAGCTCAGAAGAAAGGAACATGCAATCAATATCAGAACAAAGTGCCTAGCAGGCAAGACATGGGAAGGCAGGTATAAGGCACAGGGATGTGGACATCCAGATCGATTTATTACACAAGAAGTAAAATTTCCATTTAAAAAAAAATCCACTTGTGGATACTGGTACTGGTTTTACAGGATTGGCCTCATGGTGACAAAATCAAAGTTGTAAGACTCTGGCAGGCCCTGGTGCCGCGTGCGGTTGAATCGCCTCCAGCTGAAGACAGGGAGACCGCCCTGCACCGGAGGGCCATT
The DNA here is from genome assembly GCA_013400775.1 of Chaetops frenatus. Taxonomy (NCBI): domain Eukaryota; kingdom Metazoa; phylum Chordata; class Aves; order Passeriformes; family Picathartidae; genus Chaetops; species Chaetops frenatus. Next base: position 3,437 of record VZTR01000487.1, on the reverse strand, counting down.
GATGGCAGAGGCTGTGAACGCTGCAGCCAGGCGGAAATCCGACACCTGGAACAAAGGACAGAAACCCGGGGCAAAAGGGCAGTGTGAGGTTTGGCACATCCCCATCCCAGACGGCAGGAACAGCTCCAGGAGACTTGATAACGATAAGGTACGGGAAGCAAGCAGAGGGAAACAAGCATCGGCAGCAATTTCTCCCCTGCGCACAGGCATCTCCGGCCACGCAGCAGCCAGTGCTGAAGGGCAGCAGCACTGCCCACACTTGCCTTCTAGCCCTTCCACTAGCCAGACTGAAAGAGCCAGTGCATCTCCCCTCAGGACAACCCTCCCTGCTTTTATGGGGCTGCAGCAGGCAGATGGCAGGGTCTGGCCTAGGCTCTGCTGCATGTTGAGCACCTGGGCCATCCCCTGGAGCATGTCAGGGTAATTCAGGAATGGAGAAAGGCAGCACAGAGTTAATATCGCTACCCAGACTCTGCCCTGTTCCTTCATTTTCTCCAAAGAGGTCCCCAAGCCTGCTCCATCTTCCCAAACTCAGACACTAAATTTGCCTGTAAGGTTTGTAACTTAAACAGATTTGGCCTCTGCTCTGGGTTATTTCTTTCATAGCCCCTCTTAGGCCCCCTGTTCCACCCCCAGCCCAGCCCATTCCCCTTGTCTAACTGTGCTGGCTAAGGCACAGACCACTCCCTTACCAGATCCCTCTACACAGCCATTTTCTGCATTCCTCTTGTATTACCCAGCTCTGGGAGCCTTGCACTACTGTCCACTGCAACACACAGCTGGCTGGACACAGCAATGGAGATACCAAAATAGCCTCCCCAGGCCCATCCTAGCAACCAAACTTGTAATCCAGAAATGCAGCAGGCTGTACCCCATAGAATAAAACACTCCTCAGCACACCAGGATAAACACAACCCCACAGGATAAACAACTCCTCAGCACACCAGGGCTGCACAGCTACTTACTTCGGCATTGCTGTTCACAGTGAAAACACCATCTAACCTGCCTAAAATAAATGCTGCTTTCTCCAGGACAGTGGGTCTAAGGATTTTCCCACATCCCCCTAAAATGCAAAGTGATCTTCACCAAACTTTCCAGAAAGCAGTTTTGCAGAGAGGTAGAGCCCCAGAGCAGGGTGGCTTATTATAGAGCCAGGCTGTTGTAAATGTAAAGCTAAAGTGAGACTGCAACCACATTCCTGTGGGCTCTGGGAGGCACCCACACAGTCCTCATGAACAGGAGGCTGAGGCTGTACAACAGTCTCCTTCCCTGAGTGAGCTGAAGACTCATTTCCTACTGTAAGGCTTTGGGGTTTAATCCCTGAACACCACAAGCTCCCATGGACATAGCTGTTTCATGCACCTTTGTCTCCTATCACTGTGCCAGGACTGATGTCAGGGACAGGAAATGAGACTCTGCAGAGAATTCCCATCTGATGATATGCCCAAGCACTAGGAGACCACGAAAAGGAACAGATATGCCTGGCCATGCTTGCCCTCATGCACAGAAACATGCCACAGGTCTGACAGGAGCACAAACAGGCTACAGCAAACATTCAGCAGATGTTGAATTGAGGTGATTTACCTTGGAGTCATAGCAGCCTGCAGGCACTGGTAAAGAAGGATTCAGGTCTTCCCAGCAGCAAATGGTGTTGCAAGGATTGTGTTCAGCATAAGGATCATGCTGATAGTCTGGGGTGAAATGTGGTGGGAAGGGCAGGAAGGAA
>VZTR01000486.1:17903-38637 GCA_013400775.1 Chaetops frenatus | reverse complement strand
TGTAAATTCTTTGTTTTTAATTGATGTCCTCCCCCTTCATAATCAAATCAACTGATCAAAAGCATGAGGGGCTATTTGCAAAATCTGCACTGTAGAAATATTTGGCACTCTTATACATTAATTTATGTATATATGCCCAACACAGTCTTCTATAAGAGTTTAAGGACTAATTTAAATTTAATCATATCTCTAAAAAATGCCCCAAAACAGACTGCAGGAAGAAATTAACCAAGTACAGCCAGGTCATATGGATATCAGAAGGACACTGTTNTCAGGACACTGTTGATTTCTGTAAACCAAAAGGTGCTCAGGCCTTTCATTTCTACAGATAACTTACTGTCTGTTCATTGCCAGAAGTATTTTTAGTTTTTTCTTTGTGAAAAACTAGCCCATTCTATATGGTTAAAATTCAAATCTAAGTAGTATCTAAGAAATAAATTATCAGTCTGAAGATATTATTACTGCAATCATGGTTTGTGGTTTGTTCAACAACTCTTATAATGTTTCCTTGCTTAATTTTTTTTAGATTTTCAAAATAATTACAGTACTAACCAACTGTGTTAGTCATGTGAGTGACCCAGAAATTTTCAAGAATAATATAATTCAGAATACAACACAGACTCATCCATATCCCACACAAAATGTTGACATGCTGAAAAGGTGCTGTTTGTCATTTATGGGAAGTGGCAGAAATTCACAAAGAGAGAGAGGAAACAGCTATTTCAACAGGTCATAACACAGATGCTGGGCTACTTTTTAGCTCAACTTATGTTCTTTTTTTTTTCCTATGTTTTGATTTTTCAAATACCTGGGAACAAGGGGAAAATGTATTTTTGGGTGACCCATTTACCATCAGAGCTACTTAAACATTATTGAATAAATCCATTTTAAGCAGCTGCAATATTTACAATTTTGGTCTCCTACTGAGTTAATTCTCTGATGAATTAACAAAAAACAATAATGAAATAACGTGATTAATGTTTCTCTCCTAATCTTTGGACTTACACTTCTTCCAGAAATAGTTGGGAAAAATCCCAACACAATAATGAATTACATTTCATTTTATTTTAAGGACATGTGCCAATTTGACCAGCCAGGGATAACAGAATCATATTAAACATGCTGTTAAGAAAGTAATGCAGCTTACAGACCCACAACTTAGTTCCATTAAGGAATATGAGGAGAAAGCCAAGATGTTTTTAAATGCTTTAGCAAATGAATAAACAAGCTGGAAACTTAAAGTCAAATGAATTAAGAACCAGAGTATTCAGAATACTAACTACAGCCACCATTCTTTATGAGTCAATAATTCATATTAAGAACTGTGTGGAAATTACATGCACATATGCTTTATAATTCAGATTTTTATTAACTCACTACTAGGAGTATGGTGCAGACCAATGTAAGAATCAAATTATTTACCATAAAACTTACTAAACAAAAAATCATCAGCATAATTTCAAAAAAGAAAAAAAGAAAAGAAAATTTGTTACACCTGCATATAATGAGATCAGTTTGTGTTCATAACTCTTGCATAAATGCCACTTTACATTTCAGCCCACACCAGCAGTTCCTCTCTCACAAACCAGTTCACAGAACATTATCTCAAGCAAAGTCAGAAGGAATAAAATGGTTTAGATGGGGAAGAAGGAGGAGAAATTTCATATTTCTTGCCTCTTTTCAAGACTTGATGAAATGAAAGTGTTTCTGTGAGTGACAGTCAGCCCCAGACACAGCGGCTCTGTGAGGCAGGGAGAAGGTCACATTTACATGCAGGGTTACTCTGATCATTCCGGATGGGTGGAACACTCTTTTCACAGAGCTCTGTGTGTTTAGAGGACAGCACACTGGGAACTTTGTATGGTAACTTGTGTTACAGGCCTCAAGAAATTCCCAGGCGTTTCTGAAACAGTGTCCAATTATCCTGGCAGCAGAAATCTAACTCAATCAACTGCAGCCTGGATTAGCCATAGAAGGGTATTGTTTTATGGAGAACACAAGGCAAATACTCAAGATGTTCTCTACTGAGGCTACTCATAATGCATAACATGCTGGAGTTTGATGACACTTATCTCTAAAAGAGGCCTAAAAAGCAATTCTGTACAATGAAATAGTTAATTTGTGCTGCCTTCCTTTCCACAGAAAATACACAACGCATTCAAGCAATGCACCTTGCACGCAGAGCTCAGAACTGTAGGACAAAATACACAGACAAGGGTGCCTGAAGGCCATTTGGAAACACCCTATTCAACAACACATGTCCAGCCAAAGCAAGCTGCTCAGGTCCTTGGCCAGGTGAGCTTTGAGCATTCTCAAGTATGCAGATTCCACATACCTCCTGGACACCTCTTCCCATATGGCGAAACCATGTGATGGAGCTATCCCTGTGGTGAAAATGGTTTTCCAAGAATCTAGAAGTCTCTTGTGTTCCAGTTTGTGCCTGTTGCTTACTGCATGATGACACTGCATCTTAGAGAATAGGCTGGGCCCATGTCAGGAGAAAACATCAGATATACAAACCAGGTACACACAAAGGAGGAACTGTTTTGATGCATCCATATTTAAGTCTCAAACTGAAGCTGGAAGTAGGCACCAAAAGTATTTCCCGAATAAAAGCAATGAACTTTTTGACACAGGGAATGTGGACAAATCCACAGGTGCAGGCTGCCAGAGCAGGTTCCCTTCCTGTTTGTTTTGTGTAACTGGACACCATCACTTGCCTACAACTGCCTCAGCAGGTGCTGCAAAAGGCACTTGATTCTCATGGAGCAAGCTAATTTTTTAAAAATGCATTTTGGCAATAGTTTTATTTTTGTTTATAATGTCTCCTTGACCAGTGTTATTTTCCCACACAGAAAGATCAGTCTGCATAGTGAAATGTACATGAATTTGATCTAAACATTATTTAATTATTGTATGATCTTTGACGACAGTGTTAATAACAGTCCACAATGCTTCAGACATAAAGTCATTTCCTAATTTCTTCAATAAAGAGAGAAAGGGCATTAACCTTTAAATAGGTTTTCACTGGGAGTGCAAAAATATCATGGAAAAGGTCCTTTTCCTATTTGGTACGAGCTTCTCATTAAACTGTATACAAGAATGCCACCAGTCTGGAATGACTTGGTGAGATATAGCTGCAATACACTTTAACTCTTCCTGATCAGGAAGAAAAGAGCCTTTCTTTCAGAATTCAAAGCTGAAAGTTATTGTACAGAATATTTAAGATTAGCATAAAACTCCAAGCACAAAGCCATAAACTACCACATTTAAATAAAACAAACAAAACACTCACAAAATTCTAATAACTACTTTCTATATATTTCAACTACAGAAAAAAAAATACATTAAAAATGGCAATTCTCTCTTCTCAATATAGATTTTAGAGGAAAGTGGAGAAGAATATCCAAAACTAAACTGGAAAAGATACTAACTCCTAAAGTTAAGAGGAATATAAATGTTCCTGTTGGGCAGTATTTGAATCATATAGATTCATCCCTTCAACGTACCATCTTATACCTGGCATGCCTAAAGAATGTGTAAAACCACAAAACAGCTGTGCAAGGATTTATGAACATGCTCTTTCAACACCTGTGGGCATTGGATTATGGTTAGGAATATCATAATTCCATAACTTATTTCTGAAACAAAAATCTAAAAATATCACATCTGAAATGAAAAGCCTTATTACATCAATAATCAGATCTACTTAAGTAACTGTCCCCATGATTTTAAAAGATGATTTCTCAGCCTCTTGGTTTGCAAAGCTGCTTTGTCTGTGCAAGCAAGTGAAGCTCAGAACTCAAAATTTCTCACATAATTTTCTTTACCTGAGAAATTATTTCTGTGTGCTAAAAATACTATTTTTAAAGAATGCAAAATCTACCACCAAAAGTAAAAGAATTAATAATAAAACCCATATTTCTACATATACTATGTATGATATGCCCTTTTAAACTATTTATCATGAGAAATAGGTAAGACAGTGGAACCACTCTCCTAACCCTGAATGAGGGATTAACTGAAAGTGTACTCAAGTTCTACTAGATCAATACAATTATTATTGGTAAAAACAAGTTTTTTAGTAAGAATATATTATGCATTAAAAGTAAATTTTTAAAAAGTTATATTTTTTTAAGACTTTTTTTTTAGAGAAGTTGTGTTTTTCACATTAATCTCTAGCTTGTTTTTATCATCTTCCTTTGTTTCTCTTAGGGAAGCAATAGTTACCTAGGTATTTCAAGATATGAAAAATGCAGAGAAGGAAAGCCAGTGAGTATCAAGCAGTTTTATGTCAATCAATCATTTGTAGCGGTTTCACATTCACCTGCTCGCCTGCTCACACCAGGCGAGAGTGTAGTGTAGTGATTTTATGAGAATAAGGATTAAGAGAAATGCAAAACAGGCCTAAACTTCAAAGATAAAAATAGTTTATTAACAAAAANCTGAATGAGGGATTAACTGAAAGTGTACTCAAGTTATACTAGATCAATACAATTATTATTGGTAAAAACAAGTTTTTTAGTAAGAATATATTATGCATTAAAAGTAAATTTTTAAAAAGTTATATTTTTTTAAGACTTTTTTTTTAGAGAAGTTGTGTTTTTCACATTAATCTGTAGCTTGTTTTTATCATCTTCCTTTGTTTCTCTTAGGGAAGCAATAGTTACCTAGGTATTTCAAGATATGAAAAATGCAGAGAAGGAAAGCCAGTGAGTATCAAGCAGTTTTATGTCAATCAATCATTAAAGCAGACTGCTCCTCTAGAAATTTTTTTTAGTGTAAACTCCAAGCCCAAATATTTCTGTAAATAAGAAAATTAATATACTCTTAAAATGAATTCACACGTAGAAAGTAATCTTAATCTCAAAATATTTCAACACGCTTTTGTCAAATTTCCCATATATGATCTAGCTATTTTAAATACCTCATAGAAACACTTTCTGAAATGCATTCATGACACACAGTTATCAAGCTGTGCCTATTTTTCTATTAGACCAGCTCTACCAGATAAGAAAATGCTAACAGTCAGTTCAACCAAAGACTCCCAGTTCTTATTTTGACTCAGGCATGCTTACAGGAAGAATAACAGATCATTCTCCATGAAAGGAATAAGGGACACAAAATATAAATGGATGCATCAGAGTAAACAATGACCAAAAATAGAATAATATGCTTATTTAACTCTGTGTATGTATGCATATGGATAAATGCACAGTGTATATATGATCTCCATACAGATAGTCTCTCTCTCTCTGTGGCTTAAGGCTTATTCAGCTTAAGATATATATTAGATCAGTAACTAACAGAGCCATGACACCAATTACTATGCTTGTCACACAACTTCTGCCACAAGTAACTTCTTTTGGGTACTCAGTTCTTCAAAGAAATAGGTTTATCAGTATTTGGGTTCTCATTAGCTTTTCTTAATATTATTTTTATTTAAAAAACCCTCGTTCTGTATATTTCAACCACAAACAATGTTCAGATTCAACAGGGTATAAAGCTGACAGATGGCAGACTGATTCAAAAGGAAAACTACCAGGTATTTGCCTGTAAAACAACCTCTCATGGGCAAAGTCCTCAAAATACTTCATCAGGCCATATGCTTAAGTGAAAACTACTCGTTCATCCAACACAATAATGATTTTATATTAAAAGTAAGAATAACCACTTAGTGCATCTGCTGATCTGAAATATCCTGCATTTGCTGACCTTCAACAGTTTGACTGAATCTTTAGAAAAGGGATGAAGGCTGATTTCCCATTTAAACTGTGTCCACTTCTCTGAGACTGTTTGAATGGCTACTGTAAAGCTTGCTGCCACATTATTTTTCTACCTAATTATTAGTTATTGCTATGTAATCGACCCCACATTATACATATATATACACACAAAGGAAATATAAAAATGATATGTAAGTATAGTATGGACTCAAAATCACATGATTCCAGGATGGCTGGTTAGAGCATGGTGTTAATAACGACAAGGTTGTGGGTTTGATCCCCGACTGGGCGTAAGAGTTGCACTCATGTTCCTTGTGGGTCCCTTCCAACTCAGAATATTCTGTGATTCTGTGACTGATATTGGAAGTAACCTCTGAAGGTCGCCTGGGCCAGCCCCCTGCTCAATCAGGAAACCTACAGCCCAGGAAAAGATCCAGACAGTGTCTGAGTATCTCCAAGGAGTGAGACTGCACCTCTCTGGGTAACGTGCAACAGTGCTCAGTCACCTTCACGGTGAAAGCATTTCCTGGTGCTCAGAGGGCACCTCTGTCTTTGTTTGTGTCCATTGCCTCTGGTTCTGTCATAGGGCACCCCTAAAAAGCGCCTGGCTCTTTGAATTCTTCCTTCAGGTATTTACTTACATTAATGTTTCCCCCAACCTTCTCACCTCCAAGCTAAGCAGTCACAGATCACTTTGCCTTTCCTCAAATATGATTTGCTGAACTCCCTCCGTTATCTCAGTGTCCCTTTGTTGGACTCCATCCAGTAGTTCAGTATGTTTCCTGTACTGGGAAGTGCAGTGTTTTCCAGGTATGGCCTCACCAGTGCTGAGTAGATGGGTAGGATCAATTCCCTCAATCTGCTGGCAAGACTCCTCCTCATCAGCCTCCTTTGCTGCAATGGCACATTGCTGGCTCATGGTCAATTCAGCATCCACCAGACATCGTAATTACCTTTCTTTCTGATCATAGAAAATCAATTGGGTTTCCTTTCCTGTTCAAAAGTGTGCAGCTAGACTCACTGGTGCAGAGACACCTGGCATTGTAATGGGACTTCTAAATTTAAAGGTCTTAATGACAAATGTGCAAAAAATACAGACAAAACTTATTGCTAAGTGACCATTAGAAAACCTATGATGAGAATATAAAACGCTCCATCAGGAAGTGTCTCAGTCACCCCAATACTGATATAAACATATTTCTTCACAGTTAAGTCAAAGACAAATTGCCTTCTCTACAAATGCCTGCAGTCAAATTACAGAGAAGCACCTGAATGAGAGTTAATATGCTTATAACATACACTTGTTTGGGAAAAAAATCTGAGTAGTCTCTGCGTAAGCACAGTCCATCCTTCTTTTCTCCTATTTAAAAACAAATTATGTGTATTTATATATTGATTAGACTACTATGGCATACTGGAAAGAGTGATTTTACATCATTCTAACCATCACAACACATGACCTGAAAGAAAGTACCTCTAATACAGTCAGTCATACAATCAGTTCAGAAATAGATGCCAAGATATTGCCAAGTAATCTTGGATAAATTGACAAGCAGCTGAGTGCTACAAGCAGTATTTTACTGGTAACTTGAAAGCTTCAGCACCCAGACATTATATAAGGATTCCCTAGGGAAACCAGACTGCAGCAGGTATGTCAAGGTGACAAAGTATCACTGCCATACAGTCCACTGAATTATATGTTCTGGCTACCAGGTAAAATATGCTGTGACTACAAAAAATAAAAAGAGGACAGGCTGCCTGTCAGATGAACAAGCAAAAGAGAATCTCAAACTTTGTGATTCAGCACACAGGAAATGGCTCTGGTAATTTTTTTTTTCTCCTTTTGTTTTTTTTTTAGAAGTTGTAGTGGTTTCTATTATGTTTCAAGTCTTTGCTAATTGATTTCAGCTGCTTCTGGTGAGCTATAGGTAAGATTCATTATTGAATGGAGAAAATTGGTAAATCAAATAGCAAATATGTCTAAAGACTGAGGACTGAAAAATCTCATCCATGGGTCTGCAGATCTTGAATATGTGGCTAAAAGCACCTGTTTCATAGTCTCCAATGGTTTTTAAGTTCTAGTCTTAGCAAGGAGAACAGTGTGAGAAAAGACATTAAAAATTGTATTTTCTCCATTGACCCTGTATCTGCAGAAAAAAACACTTCAGTACTTTTAAAGCCATAGAGAAGAGTCTCCTCATTGACAACAAAAGTAGGAATTTAACAAGTAGTTCTACTAGATATCAAGATGGTGGATTAAAACTGGAAAGAAACAATTATTCTGTCTAGAAATATTGTTATCATAAGCTCAATTAGGTCACATTTTAACTTTGTTAGCAAAAGAAACAAGAAAATCTTACAAAATCAAGTGACAATTGTCCTTTTGAGCTAGCTCACATAAATACCCACTATCTTGCACCTTGATGAAAAGCAAAGATGTTGCTCACGACACTCAAAATGCTTTTCTTAATCAGATGTTCTTGTGCTTTGCAGTGGTAGAGCGGCAGGCTTCCAAACATCTCTTCATGTTTTCCTACTTCCCCTATAAACTAAAAAAAGTTTTTCTCCCTGATTTGGTTGCCTTCCTAACCACCTTCCTTGAAGAAAAGGAACACAGTTCAGGTAGGCAGATCTTAATTAATAAGAGGTATTTCCTTCTAAATATTCAGTGGTTATGAAACATCATATTACTACTAAGTTCAAAGAGCATGTATGGAACATAAGCATTTAAAATTGCAAAGTTTCTACAGAGAGGGATCTGTACATTTTCATATGCAGAAATAAATACATATATGCACACACACATTAGTTTATGCAATATAACTGCACAGAGGAAGGAAGAGTGGCAGCAACAGCAAAGGCAGGTGGGGGAGCCTGAAACACCCTGGCCAGCTGCTCCCAGACACATCACCACAGTCGTCAGCCTACCAGAAGCTCATTCCTGTGCTACCTGATGGCAGCCCTGTGAGGCCCTGGCCCAGCCACTCCTGGTGCCACAAGGCCAGACCCACACAGATATCAACAGGAGAAGCTCCATGGGTCAGGGCACCCTGTGGGAATGTGAGACAGAAGGGGCTGGTGGGGTGTGAGTATGGGCCATCTGTTCTTGGCCATTCCTACATCAGTCTGTAGTTTGTCCTGTCTCCTCCAATTAAACTCCATTTCTGACGGTTTTCCTGGGCAAGGGCTCACTACTGTGCACACACATGTGCATGGAGGTCTCAGTGTCAGTCCTGCCATGGGACCAGGAGTCCCATGTGCCCACAGTGCAGCGCCTGCAGTGAGGACAGGTGTGCAAGTGAGGGTGTGAGGGAGAGCAAAGAGCATGCTGGAATAGCTGGCAAGTAGGTGAACTGTCCTGGAAGCCAGGCATGACCCCTATGGGCAAGAGCACAGTCAGTCCTGGCTCTTGGAGGGACAGTAGGCACAGGGCAGCCTTGGCCAGCTGTTGTAAAGACTGTGGCATCTGGGGCTGTCCAAGAGATCTACCTGTGTACACAGGAGAAACTCTGTGGAATGACAGAAGCACAAGACTGGGATCCAGGGACAACTGAGTACCTAACTGCAGCTGCTGGAAGGATCTTTATTAGGATGTGAATACAGGGTGACTATAGGGTACATTTGCCTTGTATGTCTATGCATGAAAGTGACATAATAGATGACCCCACAAGATCAACATAGGTATAGGTTTCAAAACAATTCTCTAAAATTCCTGGGCTTATTCACAGCTGCAAAAGCTAATGGAAGGTGTCTGTGCCACGAACATGTGTTACTTGTTGAAGAATTACAGCATTTTAAACATTTGCCAATTAAAGTGATTTTGGTTTATGTTTTCCACATCAAACAAACAAACAAACAAACAAACCCCACCCAAAAAAGCCAAAGGAACAAACTGTGTGGAAGACCCATAGACAAAGGCTTTGCAAATAAAACAAGAGCCATGGTCAACTGAAATAATACTGAGCCCTTTGCTGTATTTATAAAGAAATGCAAAAAGATAGTTGGCTTGTTTGGTTTTGTCAGGCAACACAAGCTTTTAATATCTCTAGTCACTCAGGCCTTCGACTGAGATTTATTAACCTGTCAAACAAAAGCAATTTTACAACATATACAACTGCAGTTCATTTCAGAACATTTATTGCTCTGTAAACAGAAAATCCAGATTCTCCTTAAACAACCTATTCCTTTTCTTCCTCTTGAAGTAAGAAGCAAAGTGTGGTAGTAAGAGAAATTCTAAGTGAAAAAGAAAGAAATATTTACAAACTTATTTGCACAAATATATAAAAACCATGCAGTTAAAAATTAAAAGAAGAATTTTAGGGTGACTACCTCAACAGAAAAAACATCCCCTACCTTTGGGCAATATAGATGAGAGGGGAAGGGGAAACAGAATAGGGGCACAGCTCCATGTTTACTTGGCATATTTTCAGCTGTGCAGCTCAGCTCAAATGGCTCTGAGAGATGTTTAGAAAGGAGGTGGTTTATCAGGAGAAACTGAAACAGAAGAAGCATGATACCTCCTTGGAACATGATCAGGTTATCCAGTCAGGTTATCCAGTATGTGATGCTAGGGAATAGGGTACTGCTGTTTGGAGAAAGTCTCATCTAAAAGCCTGACAAAGGGGAGGCAGCCACAGCTCCATGCCCCCAGCCCATACAGCAGCAAGGCTGAGCGCCTATCTCCCAGCAGACACTAGCAAACGCATACATAAATACGTATATACATATAAGGCTAGACACACAGATCAATTCAGTTATACTCAGCACTCCCAAGGACCCACAGGGTCGTTCAGCTTCCTCTTCTCTAGTGCTCACATGCTTGTACTGAGCCTGGCCACAGGCTCTGCAGATGCGTGGGCTGGGCCCCTGCGACCTGCAGTCCCAGGCTGGGGCTGGCAGCTCGTTTTGACCAGTTGCCAGCACCTAGATCCGTGCTCACTACAGCTGCTGGCACCATGGACACATGGGCCTCTGCCCAGGTCTGGCTCCAGTAGTTGGCCACACACACAGAGACCACAGACTAGCTGCCCTTCAGCCAGGAAGAGCTAGAAGTGGAATTTGCTAACACAGGACACACTGCACTGGTAATGAGCTGTGCATGGCCAGGCAACTGTGTCACCTATTTACACATCGAATGTTTTTTATCTCCTTATCCTTCTATTTCCCTGTCATAAACCCTGATCAAACCCTAAATTCTCTTCCTCTGCATCCCATATGGGGTGCCATGCCCTAGACAACATCTCCCCTCAGTCCAAAAGGACTGATTCTGCATTGATTCACTTTGATAGCACTTCTTGGGAGTGTCCAAATAGGCTGTCCCTCCCTTGGAGTCTTTAATCTGGGCTCCTGTCTATCTTTGGGACTCTGTGCTGCCCTGGTCATATGGAGATGGGCACCTGATGGAATGATGACTTCTGTGACAGGTGTGAGAACTGTTGGGAAGGTCTGCAAATAAGCTTTTAACACAAACACCAACATCTGCATCTGGTAGCAGATCTTCCATAGGATCTACCTAATTCTATGCAAGTTTATGCATCACATGCTGCTTGATTCCTAACACGCAAGAGCAGGAATCCAAGTAGTTTCTTTTACAGGTCTTTATAACCAGGGCCTGTCATGCCATACACTTCACTAAATATAGAAATCAATAGAAGAAAAAGTGATGCTCAAATCAGACATCCTATTTTTCCTTTCTTCTCAATGCTGCTATTATTCCAATGTTCAGTTTGATCCTAAAGCAATACACCACAGCATGTCACGAGCATTATTATGTCTTTATACTGCCAAGTAACTGAAATCCTTTTATTAAAATACAGCATTCTGTGATGGATTTCTTCATCCTTGGACTGACATTGAGCCTGAAGCTCTTGCTAGTAATCACTTTACACAAAGCCAGATCACATATTCAACTCAGACAGAGAAGCTAAGGACTCAATTGACAGATTTTTAAAAATGGTGTGAAAGCTGGTGAGACTGAATTGTTCTAGCAAATAATAGACACATTTCAAAATTTCTGAGAAAAACTACACCAAAAGCCTTTTCTAAGTATTTGACTTATGGAACATTTTATTCACCATTCATTAGCACTGTATTATTTAAACAAAATTAGAGAAACAAGAAAGTTACTCCACTAAATATTAATCATCTTAAACAAAATTAAGGCTGTCATTTACTAATATCAGCTGTAAAGAGAAGCTGTAAATACAAAGATATAACTAAAACAGTCTTCTACCAGCTTACTCAAAACCAACAATCATCTTTCAAGCATACCTTGCTCTTCAACTGATTGCTAACATGATAGGAAAGAAAATCAAATGGCAGGAGAAAGGGACAGTAATAAATAGTCCAAACACTTTAGAATTACTAGTTAATGCAATACTAGAAGACGAAACACTGACATCAGGGTTTCTAAAGAAAACTTCTTTACTTTGAGAGACATGCCAAAGTGCACATCTGCAGCTGACTCCTCTTTCCACTATCTTCATGAGATTTTAAATTTAGACATGTAGCATCCTAAATGTTTGAAGAGTTTTTGCTGTAATGTTAGGCCTGTCACATAATCTACCAATCCTCTTGAGACAGAATGCTTAGCCTTAAAAAAGTAAATGCTTTTACTATTTCAGTATATACATCATTAACTTATAGACTATTTCCTCACTCTTCATCTTCACTCCCTAAGAAATGCTTGAGAAAGCTGTAAGGACAAATGGGCTACTGCACACTATTAACTCTTTATTATTTATAATGAAGGTATATAGATTACTTAGTGCAGTTACAAATTCAAGTTTTCATTTTCACCTTCAAGGCCCTATATTATGCTACCCACAATTACTTATGTCTTGCTTTTATTTCCTTCTACTCCCTAGACATCTTCTATCCTTTCATTTAATTGCACTCTTTATCTCTTTCTCCCACTTTCAGCTGTATGTCTTATATCATGCTGACCTCTGTGCCTTGTACAATCTTCATGCCTACATTCTTCATCCTTCTCCAGCAGTATATTTAAAAATACACTCTTTCAGGAATCATTGGTACATGTTCTTCTTCCTCCCTTTCTTATTGCTGGGCTATTAACTAAAATTTGTCTTGTTTAAATCACTTTTGCTCCTTGTTGGACCAGGGCAGCACAGAACACAGCTGAAAGCAGAGCTGTCTGATTTACTTCTTATTTCTACCAGGAATGACCTCTGTTAACTCTAACTCTGAGGAGAATAGAGGGACAATACTTGCTTGCCATCTAAAAGGAGAAATTGGAATCTTGTTCACTAAAAAAGCCACAATGTTCATTAAATAAATGCCAATCAGTGTGTGTATAGTGGTTAGTTTCTCCAAGTTACATCTGTACTTCTTATAGTCTTAGATGTTTATATTTATTTCATAGTGCTCCAACAGTTGTCCAGAGCAGGCTTCATGCCTATGATCCAGCATACATGAATCTGATGTTTTTTATCCCTTCATGGTTTAATGTGTACTTAAATGTAAATATGATAAAACACTGACCAGCACATAGCATAGCATTATTCCTGACTCTAGAACACTTGACTACAGGAATAACACCTTTCCAAACTTCAAAAACCTACTCTACACTATATAACTCTTCATGGAATTATCATATGACTATTGTACTAGTTATTACTAAAATTGCAAAAATATTATCTTCTGAGGAACATCTTAAAAAGACTGCAAACAGTTTTTGCTGAAATTTCAAAAAAAAATCTTCTCAATGAAAATTTTTGGCCTGGAAATTTAAAAACTCACAACTGATATCAGTCTTCACAATATGTATCGTAGCTAATCTAAAGACTGCAAATGCATTCTACCTCAGACACAGGATCATTCTTTGCAAAATGATAGGTTCTGTTTTAATTTGCTTGGAATAACTGCATTATTGAAGGTGAAAAGCAGTAAGATAAATTACATGCTATTATGCTTTTTGCCCATGGCACTTTTTTGAGTCAGTAATATTTTGAATCTGGAATAGTTCTGAAGTTTAGGACAAAAGGCAATCTCTAATGTCTCCAGTCTGAGCTACAGGATGCAATAAAATGTTCCGGAGACAAACTGAATAGATCACTGTGACCAGGTGTCTGTTCAGGAGAAAGAGGACCATTTCCTAAGGGAGGAAAACATGTTCTGTAACAGAAGATATTTTCAGCAATGGATGAAATCTCATCAACTAGTCTTTGCTAGTCAGCAAAACCTTGAGGCTCTGAAGCAACTAACCTATAAAATGAAGGAGTTACTAACATCAAAAGCCATTTCCATTATCATGCCACTATCTTAGAAAATAGTTGCAGTTGCATTTTGAAATAATTCTGGTGCTATGCAGGGTAGTATTGACTAGTAATCCTTATTTCTATATTTGGTAAAATGTGCTGATAACACAAAGTTTTGTAGGTCATCTGGGTTAACATCTGTAAGAACTGTGGAGTGACAAAGTAGTCTACTGGGCAGTCAAGTGTGAAACAAAATGGTCAAGAAATGTGGCAGTACACATTAGCTGGAAGAAAATTAATTTAACATACATTTTCTAACAATTGGTTTAAGTACTGGACATCACTGTGAACAGTTCAGTGAATACAGAACTTGGGTGATCAGCTCAGTGAAAACTTAGAGCTTGGGTGTTACTGTTTATATTCACAGACATACAAAATGTTCCCATCTAGAATGCTCTATGTACTATATCCCATAGACATTATTGTATGTTAAAATGTTTTTGATAGGATGAGACTGAAGAAATGCAATCAGAATGCTTATGAAGAGAAAAAAACCCAAACAAATAACCATATCACTGCTCCCACCCCCACAAATAATCCCAAACACAACCCCTTCACATGGTGATGTTTTGAACATACTCTAAAGAGTTTATTTTATGGAGCAAAAAATAAAAAGGGATGTGACAAGCAGCATTTAAAATACTGAGTGGCAGATAAATTACTTCTTCTCTTTCTCACTCAAAACATCTAAAAAACTGACATTGGAACATATGTGACATATACAGAATTCATTGTCCCAGGCACACATCAGTATCAAGAAAAACCACAGATCCTGCGGAAGGGTTACTATAGCCTATTTTTTGTCTGTTTTTGTTAAAAACAACTTGATACGGGAGCAACACAATTTAAGTGGATAAATTACCCCCCTCTAGTTAAAAGGTGATTATTAAGCTGTGATTATTAGCTGTCATCAGAGATGGTACCAAATAAGTTGGACACTGAATCTGAGCATGAAGAGCAATTCCTATATTCAGTATCATTTAGACAAAAATGAAAAGCTTTTGTTAATGGAATAAGAGGCAGCATTTCTACCATTGCTTGGAATTGTATTCTACTTTAAATCAGAATCACTTCAGTCTTACTCAATTTTCTTCTTTGAATTATGCTATTATTCTAAGATGAAAAGATGCTGAAATGGAAATGTTAAGCCTCCATTTTTAGCAGACAAGTCTTCATATCTTCAGTTCTTTTGTATACTACAAGGTCTTTTATCTTTATAACACCTATCACAATAATAATGAAAAAAAATCTCCAATACTGCTTCATGGAGTACCCTGTAATCACTTTCTAAGTGCACTTATTTTGTGATGCAGCAATCACTCTGACCAAAAAGCTTTGCCCTGTTTAGACTATAAATAATTTATCAGTGTTAATTGATGGTTCTATATGTAGGTTTTCTGCAACCAGGCCAGAAAGACAGACTCTTACAAATTCTTTATCACACAACAGAACACAAAGAACCCTATCATGTAATACCAGCTCTCTGAAAATTGCCTACAACCACATCTCCACAACAAGTAATTTAAACAAACAAACAGCAAAAAATAAACTCACCATTCCCTAGCCTTAGTGCATTAAAACAACACATAGCTGACTGTAGTCTTTCAAAGGTTTCCAGAGGTTTCCCCATGACAGTAATTTACAAAGAAGCAACCAAAAAATATTGCCAACAATGCAATTCCTTCTTTCAGTCTTCATTCTTTGTCCTGAAACTGTTGAAAACCACTGTTACAACAAGCTCTGGGTGATTACAGAGGTAACTCCAGATACAAAGAGGATCAGTGCACTAGATCTTATTGAAAGAGGAATTACTCATACTTGCTATAACTCAAAAGACATTAAAAACATTTTTTGTGAAAATTCTTGTTCATTAGAATCTAATTATTCAATGACTGCTGTTTGGCATCTCTAAGAAAATGCTCAAGGTCTTGAAAGAAATAAAAGATAACTCAGTGAACAAGTTATCACAAAACAAGGATTTTCCCCCTCTTTTTTCCTACTTACCATGCATAATTAATATGTGATAATACCCATAATGAGTTCCCTAAAACAATTAGCAACACATTTCCAGTGACCTGCTAATCTGAATATAATGCTTTTTGAATTTGGAGGTGCACCAGTCTCTTTGTGCTTACACACTCACCTCACGTAGAAGCAAAGAAAGCTGCAGAGCATAATTTATTATTCTGCATCACATTTCATCAAGTCCCTTAGCAGCTACTTGATACATTATCAAGACAAATGCAAGGAAGGAAAAAAAAGTATTCCTACCTCTCCACCCCCTCAAGTAGAGTACCCCAAAGACTAAGAACTGATTATAATCCTTCTTTCCTCTTCCAATCATTAAGATACCTTAAGTGAAAGCAAATCTTGACCAGGTTACTCTTTGCATGGAATTTCAATTACTTTTTCATCTCAGTAAGACAAATACATCCATAAATAAACGTGCACTGCAGTAACAAGGGCAATGTCTGGAACACTTAAAAGTTAAATTACTTGCAAGCCATGCAACATCCCATTTTTCTTCCACAAATATTTAATAAAGACTGCCAGCATAGGGAGTGGTAGGTTGGGAGAGTGGGTGAGTGCATGTGTGAACACACAAGTACACATGCTTCAGAAGAAAAGGAAAGAAGTAAATCAACCATAGGAACTGAGAGCATAATGGAAAAAAACCTGAAAATAAACAAACAAACAAACAAGCATAACAGTCTCCTTCCTTTAATTATCTTGTAAGTATACAATAGTGGCTTATTATGAATTTAGGGAAAAGATGCATGTGTATAGTGGTGTAGAGGACCAGACCTAAGCATGTTTTGTCTCAAATATTCAGAGAATTGCAATAGGAAAGTGATCAGAGGAGAGTCCCANTTTGTGGAAAATGTATAAATAAGAATTTAAGGGTGTGTTAGCCAATACCTTTTGAGTGTAAACATTGAGCTGGTTACCACAGTTAAGAAAACTGTATAATAAAACATAAAAATTCCCTGACATGTGGTCCAGTGCCTTTGTTCCACCTAAGAAGAACCTACAACAGACATCACATCCTCTTACCAGTGGGCTGTTACAAGTAGATCTTCTGAAGTCCTAGATTATGAGACATGGTGGAATACCTCACGTTCTTTTCTCTACAGCTGGAAGGCAAGCTTCCTAACAACAGACTTCANAACACACAAGTACACATGCTTCAGAAGAAAAGGAAAGAAGTAAATCAACCATAGGAACTGAGAGCATAATGGAAAAAAACCTGAAAATAAACAAACAAACAAACAAGCATAACAGTCTCCTTCCTTTAATTATCTTGTAAGTATACAATAGTGGCTTATTATGAATTTAGGGAAAAGATGCATGTGTATAGTGGTGTAGAGGACCAGACCTAAGCATGTTTTGTCTCAAATATTCAGAGAATTGCAATAGGAAAGTGATCAGAGGAGAGTCCCATGGACGTGGGGCAGTGCTGTCCTGGGACAATTTCCTGCTTCCCTTTAAGGCTTGTGCTCAGTCCCCTCACCCCAACTCATTACTTTTGTGTAGTGGTGTGGTGGCTTGTTTGTGAGCTAGCACTTTCTGAAGAGTTTTTTGTGGGAGTTGTAAAGTGTATTGTATGAAATTAGGGCTTGTTAGCTGACACTTTTTGTGGAAAATGTATAAATAAGAATTTAAGGGTGTGTTAGCCAATACCTTTTGAGTGTAAACATTGAGCTCGTTACCACAGTTAAGAAAACTGTATAATAAAACATAAAAATTCCCTGACATGTGGTCCAGTGCCTTTGTTCCACCTAAGAAGAACCTACAACAGACATCACATCCTCTTACCAGTGGGCTGTTACAAGTAGATCTTCTGAAGTCCTAGATTATGAGACATGGTGGAATACCTCACGTTCTTTTCTCTACAGCTGGAAGGCAAGCTTCCTAACAACAGACTTCATCATCCAGCCTGGGAGACACAAGTACAGGCTACATGCTTAGACTGTGTAGCAGCTGAGGAAGGTGTAGGATTCAGCCAACAGGCTGTTTAACAGTATATCACAATAGAAGAGCATTCCACTGGAGTGCTGTATCTTTGCATCCCAAGCTGTAGAGCTTCTAAAAATATTTCAAGATGGAGGTCTTAACACATAAAGCTATATTGTTCAATACCCAATTACTTTAAATTGCTTAGTATAAAATTTAAAAGTATGATTTATTAATAATTTATTCCCTTAAATTTCCCCAATGCGTGTCTGAAATCAATAGCTTCTCCAGCAGGGAGAGGAACCCATAAAAAAAGTTATGCTGTTCATTATTTTGTAATGCCACATAATAGCAGGAATTCAATAACTAGTCCAGCAACATATACTAAATAGTCAAAAAACAACTTGCCATCTAGCAATGTCTTCAGTCTCTTTGCAGAACAAGAAAAGTGAAGGCTTCAGGAATTCAGGAAAAAGTTCTAGCCAAGAACCTGAGCAAAGAGCTGATGTATCATGTGGTAAGTAGGACAAATCCAAAGGAAGCCCAAAGGTTGGGAGACTGAATTTCTAAGGTTCAAAAGTGTGCAAAAAGATGTTTTCCTCCATTTTTTTGGAAGCAGTCCACACTGTGGATAAGAAAAGGATAAAACTCTTCTGATCTGCTTTAAAAACAAAACAGAAGTCCTAGATTGCTGTTATGTTTTCTACAGAGAATTTTTCCTGGCAGCGTAGAAATGTGCTGGAACTACTTTTCCAATTATGCTTTACAAAAGACTAACTGCTAGATATTTTTAGTTCCTGATAAAAAGACAAAAGCTGTTGAGACTGGGCAATTTTGGATATATACATAAAAACAAAAAAATTCATTTCTCCAAAAAGCTACAAAATCAGAAAAACAGAGGTTCCTTGGACTTGGCACCGCATCTTGGTTAGAAGGCAGACAAGTTGAAATGTTCTGTTCCCAAGTTCATAGATACACCCTTTCAGATTTCACCTGTTATCCACTTTCAACACTTCAGGGCATGTTTTACATGACAGAAGTAAACTAATCTGGGTACACACAAATGCTGGGACATACTTTATTTGCCTTTTAATCACTCTATGTACAATAAGAGTGAACCCTATGTAATCTAAATCTGTGTAATCTAAATTTGTTAAGGGAGTGAACTCTGGTTTTGCTGCAAAACACTTAAGCAAGGTGTGTGTAGTCAGGAGCAGTGGTTTCAGCCTCTCATGGGTGATCTGAATCACTTTCTCAGACATCCTACCACCTCCCAGGGTATGCCATCCCCACCACGACATGCTTCTGTCACAGGAAAATCTTCTCTGCTGTGTTTGGACCTGGGTCACTATGTAGCACAGGATGCAAGGCTAAAAGATCACTAACAGAGTACAACCTTGCAGATGAGGGACAACAAGAAAACACACCCCAGAAACACCCAAACATCCCAGACCTTCATTCATTCTACTAACCACATGGCTACACCGGAGTTGACATCAACAAATCAGACAAGACAGGAAGTGCTTTATTGAATCTAACCCATCAGTGAACTGTAATACATCAGTACGGATAAGAAAGCCCAGTGGCCAAATTTTGCTTTCTGCCTCAAAATACACCTTCAGCCAGAAAGAGCTGTGGAGGAACATTGATCCCACTTCATAATAAGCAGCTATTGGCATGTGCTGTATCTGCCTCTGTCAGACCACACTGTCCGAGAACAGTGATCATTTACAAACTTTTTGTCATCTGGACTCCTGAGTGCAGCCTAGCACTTTAAAAGTCAGGTATACTCCAACCATTACCTTCACAGGTTACATTCACTGGGAAAAAAAACAAGTATCTAACAATATGCTAAAACAGCTGGTAAGAACTGTGAGTCCAAGGAGGTAAGACACTAGGGCTGGGGCAAATCACAATGGTTTATACCATGAACAGCTATTTAGAAGGCTGTTTCAAATGAGAAAAAATTAGTAAGCTAGGCCTATACAAAGAAAGACTAGAGCCAAGCTTGAAGAAACAGCCACTGGTATAAGTTTGAACTAAGTTGAAAAATGTCCATGTTTTTACATTTAATGCCTTTTTAATTCCTAAAATTTAAAAAAAAAAAAATTGTGGATTGCAAACATTCAGAAAAGAGCATAAGACAATTAATTTATAAAAAGGAAAAGGGACAGATTTATGGTGACTAAAAGATGTGATTTCAACAGCAGGGATTCCAATTTACAGCTCAGTGTATCACCTAGAATGGCTGTTCATAATTTCTGTAGTTTATTTAAAGTTCTCCTAATACATTCAACTTCCAGCTATACACAAGGAATAAGAGAAACATCACTAATTAAATACCTGCTTATCTAAAAACCATAGTTAATAAAATGTATACACTACATGAATACACTAAAAGTAGTGGAGTTGAATGGGGGAAAAAAGTAGAAAAAGTTAAAAAATGAAGGGAATAATACAAAAAAAACCCTTTAAGCATCCTTTTTTACAAAAGCTCACAATAATGATGTTCACGTTAGGTGCTAAATCAGCCTTCTTTATCCTGTTTTAGTTTAAAAATATAGAATAAAATTACAAAATATTTGAATGTCATAATTTTCTGAATCTACTCGTCTTTCACTACATCTTCTAGAGCAAAAAAGTTGCAGAAAATTTCTCTTTGAACTTTTTCATTCTATGACAAAATGTCCACTGAGACCACATAAATCCTAATGCCATTTAATCAGTCAGAAAAAATTTTAATGAGCTCTCTCTAGATTTGGTACAGAGATTATTTGT
>VZTR01000485.1:0-100753 GCA_013400775.1 Chaetops frenatus | reverse complement strand
GGGCGGCGGAGCCGGGGCTAAGGGCCCCCCTTCTGCGGGCCCCGGTTCCGGGGGGGTCCGAGCTGACGGGCTCGGCGCCGCCTCCTCTGTCCCGCAGGTGCCCCCCCGGACCCGCCCAGTGCCCCCGCTGACCCCGCAGCGCCGCCTCCCCGGGCGCTGGGCCCGCCCCCGCAGGGTCCTGTCGGCGCTGCCCCGCGGGCCGAGGGCCGACCGAGCGCGGCGTGCCCGGAGCAGGAGGAATGCAGCGTGTCCGCCGACACCGTCCTCGCCCCGCT
Organism: Chaetops frenatus; assembly: GCA_013400775.1. Taxonomy (NCBI): domain Eukaryota; kingdom Metazoa; phylum Chordata; class Aves; order Passeriformes; family Picathartidae; genus Chaetops; species Chaetops frenatus. The sequence goes on along the minus strand of VZTR01000485.1, from coordinate 100,478 downwards.
GCGGGCAGCCCTGGACGCCTGCCGGGCCACGGTGCAGGTGAGGCCGCGGCCCCTCCCGCCACCTCTGACCCCTCGGTGCAGGAGGGGCGGCAGCCGGGGCTGCCAGGCAGGGCCTGCCTGGTTCCGGGAGGCCTGAGGGGGGAAGAGAGCCGTCCCGGGGGCTCCCCAGAGCTGGTGGGGGCACATCCTCCTCACTCCCAGCTCACCTCTGCTTCCAGAAACAAGTGTGCAATGACATCGGGCGGCGGCTGACGGTGCTGGAGGACGCGTGGGCTCAGGGGAAGCTGTCGGCACCAGTGAGGAAGAGGATGAGCCTCCTGGTGCAAGGTATGAGGTGAAGAGGGCTGCAGCTATGCCAGCAGCAGGCCCTGGGGCAGAGGCACCCGAGGGACCGTGGATCCTGCACGCCTGATGGGGTCCCCTGTCCTGGCAGAGCTTCAGCAGCAGCACTGGGACGCTGCTGACGAGATCCACCGCTCGCTTATGGTGGACCACGTGAACGAGGTGAGCCAGTGGCTGGTGGGTGTCAAGCGCCTCATCGCTGAGACACGGGACCTGCCCACCGGAGGGACGGACGGCAGCGCTGACACCGAGCCGGGGCAGGAGCAGCCCTGACACCGGGGACGGCGCTGAGGACTGTGAGCGGGGCAGCCCCTGCCCAGGGCCACCGGCAGGCACAGGGCCCCTGCGGCTGGAGGGAGTCTGGGCACCCCCTCTGCCTCCCAATCCTCATCCAGGAAACGGGGATTTTAATCATTGCGACATTTTAGTGGCGATTCATTATGTTTAATAAACAGCACCAACCTGCCCCCTCCCACAGTCTGCCTGAGGGTTCTGGTACTGGATCTCCCTGGATCATCAGGAGATGGGATTGCTGGAATGAGGCCATGGCTGCTTCATCAGGCTTGGCCAAAGGGCTCTGGCCTTGGCAGGGTGCTCTTAGCCAACAGGATGTCGAGTGGAGAATCATCAGCACCTGGCTGGAGCAGGCAGTCCTGTGTGTCCTTGCTGCACTGGCTGGCAAAGCCTGGCAGCCTCAGGGCCCAGCCCTCCAGCAGGAGGGGTCTAGGCTGGCTGGGGAGGCCAATGTGCCAACAGCCCCTGGCGTGACGGGGATTTGTGCTGCAGCCACAGCCCTGGCTCCCATCTGGGCTCCTGCTGTCCTGGCACAACTCAGGCCTGATCAGTCTGGAACCCAAGAGAGCTGGGTGACCTCAGGGACGGGGAGGTCCAGGGACACACACATGCCCAGTCAGGTGTTAACTGCTGTTCACAGGATGGCCTCACCAGCCGCCTCCACAGCTAAGAACAGACCCCCAGGCCTTCACCAGCCCCCCACCTGCAGTGTCCCCCTCTGCACCTTCCTGGTACTGCTCACCTCCCCTCCGTGGGGGCAAGGATCCCCCTAGGCCCTGACAAAGACACACACCAGGTTAGCACAGGGGTTTCATTGTGTTTATTTTGATCAAGCATGAGCTCCTAGGCAATTGCACCAGCCACTTGTGCTAGAGCCTGAGGTGTCACACATCCATCCCCAGCATCAGAGAGGGCTGCAGCCAGCTGGTCACGGTGCCAGCACCTCCACGAGGCCCAGGAACAGGCCCAGCCATGGCCGGGAGACGAGGAGATGGAAACTCAGATGTCCATCTCAAACTGGTCTTGATCTGCAAGGGCATAGATGGATGCAGGACCAGGGTTAGGATGGGGCTGCCTTGGCAGACATGGGCAGGCAAAGGGGGCAGGAACTGGAACTGGGGCGAGGTTGGGATCTTGCAGTGTCCCACGCCCCAGGCAGGTGGTGCATGGGTAGGGACTGTGGCCCTGGGCTGCTCACCTGGCATGGCCTCTTCGCTCTCATTCCGCTCCTTGAGCTCCTCCAGCTTGACGAGGCTGGACTGGGCCAGGGATGTGACAGCGGGGGTCTGGGGCAGGCAGCAGGGAGGGGTCCTGGCCGCGGGTGAATTCTTGCACTCCAGCAGGAACTTGCGGTCGCAGATGATGCGGGTACCTGCCAAAAGCAGGGGGCTGTCAGGCACTGCTGGCCCTGGCCACCCCCGCCCCTGAGCACCTCAGCTCAGAGCAGGGGGTGGGACCCAGTGCTCGGCCATGGCTCATGGACACATCTGGCTCTGGAGCCACCATCGGGATTCCCACAAGGCACCTGTGACACCTGTCCTGCCCAGCAGCCATTCCCCACATTATTCTTCCCCTTCAGGCTCCTGGAGCTTTGCAGGATGCAGCACAGGAGGTCCAACCTCCAAAGGGCTACCCCATGGTGGCCAACATAGGCTACCCCTGTGCTGCCTGGAGCACACAGCCAGGCCCCAGCCTGCTGGCCAGGCAGCAACAGCTTCATGTGGCACCCTGTCCCAGGGTGGAGCAGCAAGGGCTGGGTATCCCACAGTGGGCACCCTGGGGACCCATTCCCATCATCTCAGCCAGCCACCTGCTGTTCCCTGCAAGAGGACAACAGCTGGCTTCGATGGGACACCTCCTCCTCCAGCCTGCTGGGTGTGCAGTGTCCACCCACGGCACACACTGCCTCCTCCCCATGCTCCAACTGCCTGTCAGCAACGCCTGAGGTCGCACCAGCCCATGTGCCATGTCTGCAGCCCTGCTGTCCCCTGCCCATCCCTCCCTGCAGCCCAGCATCAGTTCCCTGCCAGGCTCCGGCAGCGGGTGCAGCCCAGGGTTCCAGGGAGCCCAGAGCTGCTGCCCGAGGTGCCACTGAGCCCCAAGCTCCTGCTGGGCACCACAAACACCTTACACAGCCCGTGCCTGCCACGGTCCCGCAGCACTGGGCCAGGCTCTCTCACCCCAGAGAAGCCTTACTGAAGGCACACGATGGAGCCAGTGCCCCCAGGGCAGGCACCTGTGGCTCAACCCAAACATGCCCAGCTCAGGGATGAGGCGCGTGCTTCCCTGAGGACAGCAAAGAAAAGGACCTGCTCAACAGCAGACCCAGGGGGAAGGAAGACACGTCTTGGGGAGCCCTGCCACCCAGGGCCAGTGAATTTGGGTGGGCACAGACTCTGGTGTTGCCCCTATGCTTTCCCTGGATCCAGCCAGCCCTCCCCAAGGGACCAGCACTGTACTTACCAGCCCCCTGGCACTGCCACCAGACCAATCCCCAGAAGCACAAGGCCCTGCCTCTGTCTGTGCCCCCCTGTAACCACGGGGCAGTGATGGTCTGAACTTCAAGCAGGATCTTCCTACAAAACTTTGGGGTTCTCTTTTCCACTTCAGTGGAGGCTGCTGGGGCCACTCGGATCTGGTGCCCAGAGCAAGTGCCCACGTCCCCAGGGAAGGAGCTGTGAGGGGGAGAACCCAGCAAGGGACCCGTGCAGCAAAGAGCTGCCTACATTACCCAGGGCTGGGCTGGGGTGGCCAAGGCTGTTCCAGGGACAGCCCCAGCCCCATCCCCATCCTGGGTCTCATCCCCTGGTGCCATGGAGCAGACTGCCACCTGCCCTGGAGCTGCAGCCCTCCAGGATGGGAAGACGGTGGCTCCCCAGGATGGGGCAGGAGGAGGTGGCACTGCTTGCTGCAGGCAAGGAACCCACACAAGTGGGTGCTCCACCCCTCCCCTGCACCTCACCCTGAGACCACACACCTCCTGCACCACAACCCTGCTTGTTTTCAGTACAATTGCTGTGGACACGTGTCCCCTGCCCATGCAGGGCGTTGGACTGGGTGATCTTTATGGCCACTTCCAACACAAACCCTTCTGTGACTCTGTGTCTCTCCTTTGGGCTTGGCACTACCAGTGGGCCCTGAGCAGTTGAATTTTTTTTGCATTTCATCCTCAAATACCAAGAAAAATATCTGAATATACCATCCAGTAGTGCTTCTGAGGTTGATTGGTTGATTTGCCTGCAGTATTTGGATACTGCTTGTACAGTTTGGGTTTTCAGTACTTCTTTATGCTTTTACTGGGGAAACTCTGCTGTTGCATGTAAGGATTTGTCTGGATAAGGTGGAAGAAGGTGAAGTCTCCACCTGGTCTGAGACTGATCCATTGGATTAGACATGGAGTGCACTGGAGTTTCCTACTTAAGGAATGTATCCAACATTCTGTGTAGTTACTGCATCGCTTTGGAGCAAAAGCAGAAATAAGCAGAAATGCAGAAAGTGGAGAGCTGAGCCAGGAATTAATGTTCATCTTAAGCAGTGTGCAAAAATCCTCTTCTTCCTCACAGAAAGGACTTGAGGAGCTCTTAGCAGATTTATGGCATTGCAAGAAGCTTAGAACTGAATCTATTACATTTTCCTGTAGAGGGAGGCACTTTCTAAGATCCGCTCCTGGGCAGGTGAAGGAACCCTGCATTCACCTGTCACTGCTGTCAGCCCTTCCTTGCAGCCCTGAGCAAAACCCAATCTCTCAGGCGACCACCTGCCAGCAGTGCCAGAAGCAGGACTAATCCAGAAGGAAAAAAACATATCACAAAAGCAAGTCCACACCAATGAAAGGCTCACAAGTGGCAGGGGCAAGGACTCTGCAGACATCTGTGGCTCCAAACCCTCCCAAACCTGACTGCACCCACATGCTCAGTACATGACCCTGGAGAGATGCATCATTGGGCACGGCAGCAGCTACTGGGGACAATAACATACAGCCCTTTCCAAAATTCTCACACACAACCTATAAATGCTGTTTGCCTTTTATTGAGTATTCAGGTAAATATTTCACATTAATACAGGCTACATAAAGTAGAGCCACTATACGACATGAAATTTACTCAGCTTTTCCTTTTAAGTCTGTAAACAATTATACAGGTATTTACCACTCTAAAAGGTCAAAATCATGTCATCAGCTAGTTCTCTGCTGCATACAAGGAGCATTCAGTAGTGTTTAGCCAAAAGCACTAGTTTTGTCTGATTTTTAAGTTTGAAATGGCTAAACTAACTGGAGAACAGAATCAGTTTGTATAGGTAAGTCAATTTGTTCTTATACAATGGGCAATCGAGATTCCATTGTTATAGCCACAGAAAATTGCTTAGTTAGGCACATGAAAAAAATCCCCAGGGTTCTTCAAGGTCATAAAGATTCCCAAACCAGGCTAAAAAAGGACAGACCCCCTTAAATCAGTTGACGTACTTGAGATGCATGTTTCCAATGTGAGGTGCCCAGGTGCCAGGCCAAATCTACAGCAAGAAATAAAAAGACAAATCTATTATAAAAACAAATAAAGGTTCCTTTAACAGTGTTTTACCACTGAGGGCGAGCATAAGGCTTCCCTCAAAATACAACCAGACTGTCCAAAGGCAGGAGCTCTCCAGCTCTGGCCAAGGTCTGACTGACAACCTGCAAGGTGCTGAGTTTGGATATAAACCCTCTCACTTGTAACAGTCCATGACCTGGCTGAGCAATCTTGAAATGCTGCTCATTTTACCTGGAAGGTTTGGTACTGAGGGTGCCATGGATATTTTATGAACACACACACACACACACACACACACACTGGAGGGAAAAGGCATGCAAACAATCTCAATCCTAGTTTCAAAGAACTGAAAAAACCAAACGTGTCACACCCAGCCAAAACTGGGTATCACAGCACCATATAAAGCCCCAGGAAAGCACAGGCAGGAAAAGGCAGCCACAGTACCTGCTGAGCATCAGTACATTCTGTTGAGTTCTGGACAACTTTGATCATGGGATTCCAGGCAGGATCTGGAGTATGCAGCCCGTTAAAGAGGGGCCCTCCTGGGCCATCTGCCAGCTGGGGGTGCGAGGGTATCAGAGTGCCACCGTACATGGAGATGGGCAGGCCCTGAGGGGAAAAGAGAGCACTGGTGAAGGACATGGGGAAGAGTGGCTGAAGGACCAGACACAGCCACAGGTAATGTTCCACTAATGGCAGGAGTCTCAGCACTGTGAGGGAACACTGGGGCAGAGTATGGAGCACGGTGACTTCAGAGTTGGAGATTTCAGCTAGCTTAGCCATTTTTCTGAACTTACACCTAGCACAGGCTGCAGCACATACAAAGTTTTCAGATAAGCCCACAAAGCCAGGCCAACAGCTGAACACTGTGACCTCAGTGTTCCCTCCTCTCTGCAGCACAGGGCTGCACTGAGCCAAACATGCTGGGTTGAAGAATTTCTCTAATTCCTAATGGCCATCTAAAATAATTCTGCTTGCTCAGAAAGAGCAAGTGACAGAGCAGCTTTTTGCAATTAGAACTCTTGTTATGTGTGAATGGCTGCTGCTTTGCCATGCAGATGCCAAGAGCACATGATATGGCATGTGTATGGCACGATATGGCTCCTTCTGAGATGTGCTGGGAACCCTCTCCTCCTGCCACTTCCCTAAGGAAGATATGTGGTATTGCAGTCTTGATTTGTTCTGAAAGCATTAAGCAAACTTGTAATCAGCCTCAAGAGCTGAGCAAGCTCTGTGAAACATTTCCAGGAGACTTAGTTTCTGAGAGACAAAACACTGGAGAGTGATGGAGGTAGCTACTGACCACAGAATATCTGCAACCTACAAACTCTGGCTTTGTTTAGACCTGTCTCCAGGCTTGGGCACCTTTTCAGGTCAGGTCTGGGATGAAAGAAGCTTCAGGACTGGGGTGACAAGTAGTAGCAGCAAAGGCACACACACACAGTGTGAACAGGCAGAACAGGAGATGCAACCAAGTCAGGCATGGATCATTTCATAAATCCAACTTTCTGTAACTTACTTTAGAAAAATCCACAAAACTATTTGGCATAGGTTGGTGGAAAATATTTGAGGGAGCCACTATTCCAGAATCATCTCTCTCCATTGGCTGATGCTGAGAAAACGTGCCCGGGTCTGACAGCTGCTGATGCATTGGATGACTTCCCATGACAGGCTGAGACCAACCAGACAAGCCTTCTGCAAAGAGATTAAAAATGGCTTATTAAATTCATTGCAGACACTCCAGTAGAACTCAGCAGCTGCACACACCTAAGGCCACCCAAAGGCACCCTGAAAACACACAGCCACAAAGGGATCTCAGGTATCCAGACAAGGGTGGAGAAAATGGGGACTACCATGAGCTGTGAGTTCCACATGTCCACTGCAAAACGGCTAAAATCCAACAGAGCTCCCAACACTACCTGTAAGCACATACAAACTTTTCTTGAAAACACATGGCAATGCTGAGACTCAAGTTAACCAAAGTGTGGAGGGCTTCACTGAAGCATATAACAAATGCAGGACTCAAACGTTTGTATTGAAAGTTAGCAATGGAAACACTCTACACCTCAAATGCTGCACCTCCTCCTTTCCACAACATCCAACTACCAGGAAACTGAACGTAGAACTTCAGCTGTTTCAAAGTCATTCTTTGGGAACCAAGGCTGCCTGGAACAGAAGTTATCCCATACTGTTCAAGAGTCATGAGGAAATCAATGCAAAACCCAGCTCTGTGTCCCTGGGTGCATCAGCTGCACATCAGCTGACACTGTAAAATGTGAGTGGAAAACAAGAGAGAAACCTGGGAGCCAACAGTCAAGCCTGGAAACTGTCCCCTTAACAGACAGAAATCGTTTGGTCTAAGCTCTGGATCATTCAGAGGGCTTCATATGAGGTCTCTGCACCATTTCAGGCTCACATAGGCCCGGTGACTTGATCCAGGCTGGGTGAGCACCACCAGCATCAGGAGGGGAAACCACAGTGCTTCCACTGACCCATGCTCTCCCAGCAGTGACACCAGCTCTCCCCTCAGGATGTTCCACTGGGAGTACAGACTGTGGAGCTTTACTCCTCCTCTCCAACCCTCCTGTCAAACTCAGTCCTTCCGAGAGGCCCCAGCAGTTTCTTTACAGTACGAGGGACTTACCAGACACGCTGTTCACTCCGAAGGACCAGATGCCACTGTGGCCCACGGGGGCTGTGAAGTTGGTTCCCAAGGGCGTGGGAGTGACGGAGCCTCCCTGGCGGATCCTGGCGAGCCTCTCTGTCCCGATGGGAGGGGGCACCTTCCGATCTTGGTTGGTGTTACCCGTTTTCGGCTGGCCCAAGTTAGCAGGTGCAGAAGCAGCTGAGAGGGGCGAAGATGATCCTGAGGAAACTGATGGAATAGGAGATTCACCTGCTGAAAAGAGTATTCTCTTGCTTAGTTACACACAAAGTAGCAAGCATAAATGCCATCCCATTTATTTCCCCAGTATTATCTCAAAGCAAATGATAAAATGTTTTAAAGGCTTTTTTTGGCAAGCATTCTTCAAATCTTTCACAGAAATTCTGTCTAGGGATTATTTTAACTCTAAAATCAACATTGTAACACAAATGCTTTCAGCCATCAGAATCATGATATTCTCATGACATAGCAGTGTATCTAAATTATTACATGAAAGAATAAGAAACATGGAAGAGTTTCAGGAAGAGGTGAAAACATCAGCCAAAATACCATAAATATCTAAACAGCCTGGTTTTGGTATCCACCACTTCCAGCAGAAGAGCAATCAGACAGCTTCCCAAAGCCACAGGTGTGACCCAAGAGCATGAAGTCCTGCCAACTTCAGAAGTGTCACTGACTCTTCTTGGGAAATCCAACTTCCTTTGAGCACTCATTTAAACATTTTGGTTCTTAAACTCAGAGTGGCAATGAAGTTGCATGCAGTGACATGAAAAACCTCTTCAGCTAAGATTTTGAATCAAAGACCCATATTTTCTGTAAAGCTACTTCCATGTTCTTTCCATTAGGAGGAAAACCCACTGTTACCTTGGATGATGCTTAGAGATTTTGGAACATTTTAAGTATAATTCCAGATCCCAATTTAAAAAAAAAGAAGAAAAATAAAATAAAATAAAAAAAAGGCAAGTATAACTTCAAACCATGGCAAACATGACATTTTCACCTAACATTGCACTCGTACTGCTTAGAGGGGAATCTTTAACTTGATGTAATCACCTCCACTCCCCCACAGCTTCATGCCCTCTCCTCTCAAGAGCCTACAATGACTCATCCTTTTGCCCAAATATGCCTTTACTAATGCTACCAGAACTAGTGGCATGGGAAAAAACCCACAAAATAGCACAGCTTGGAATTTGCACACCATCCTCACAGCTGCTAAAAGCAATTGGAAAGCATTTTGTGCATTACTGGGTAAGTTCCCCTCAAGTTAGAAATGTACTAAAGACAATAGCTATGAATTTATAGTTAACTAAGACAGACCCATGAAGTTCCTACATGAATTTGTTGCGCTTGTCCAAGGATGTGGTGAAAAATGCTGTCTGTTAAAGCTGGGAGTCCCAACAGGCGCTGGCCCTTGAAGGTAAACCCGTGCTCCTTGTATGTTTGCTGAAAAGCCTGTCAAAGGACCTGAAGAAGAAGTTGTAGAGCTGTTGGATGGATCTAGAGAGGGTAAGCCTGAAATAAACATAAATTTGATTAAATATCTCTCTTTGGGAACTTGCTTCAAAGCACCAGAGAAAGCTAGTGCTCCAAATATAATTAAAGCATCTCATCACCTTTGGGGGCATCTGCACATGGTAAGGTCATTTTACAAGTGCACGATTCTCCCTTAGAAACCGCAGAGGCATTTCTGGAGGCTCTCTGGTTTGGCCTCATTTTTAACAAAAACAGCCATCCCTTTGGTCACTGAAAGAAAATGATCTTAGCAGGGAGGGCAGAGCAGGAAAGCTGGGAGTGGCCATGATCTTTGCTTATAAAAAGCCACACAAATCCAACAGGGATACAGGGCTCTGTGAAGGTCCCAGGGGACTCCAGCACCAGGGAAGCAATTCTCTGCAGGATGGGCTTTGCCATCCCATAGGCACCTTCATGAAGAGATCTGCCAGAGCATGCTGTGGCCACAGAGACAGGGCTGACATGGCACAGCACCATAGGGGAAGGGGCTGTTTCCTCCAGGGATGTATGAGAGGAACAGAGAGATGGAGAAAGAGTTCAAAGTCCCACAAAAATTACTAGCAAGGGTGAATTACAGCTTTTTTTTTTAATAAGCCAAAGCTTTTAAGTACTTTTCCAAAACATTGTAAAAGCTCTTATCACACGTTATTACCTGAAAGCAGAAATGGGCATGGCAATATGTTCACCTGAGTTTAGGGTTTAGTTTCAAGGGCCTATTAAACAAGATTAGTTTCAAAAACATTTAAACATTTCAAAATGACCACAACCAGGACCAGCCTATGTTGCTGCCGAGTGAGGTTGAAGGTTGTATCTACACACACCCCACCACAAACAGCAGTGCTGCCAGGCAGTACCTTAGGTCAGAAACTAGAGGGGCACCTTTCAGTGCCTGGACAGTTCCTGAAAGTCAGGTCTTTTCCCCCAGTATTATCAACCAAGTCACCCTGATTTACTCCTTCCAGAAGTGCTAGATCCAACCTGTTCACATGGAGAGAAACGATTTGCTGGAGTTGAAGAAGGTGTTTTTCTCACTAGCCCAAAGGTTAAAAGGAGAAGCCTCCCTCATAGCCAAGGAGAAACACATCTCCCCTGCTGCTAGAACATGGGGTGCTCAGCTGATGGACCCCCAACATGGGAAGACAGCCTTCCTGGTTTTGTCCCAGCACAAACTCCATGGCTGTGAGGAGGATGTGACTGTGACTGCAGTGTGGCTGACCTGAGTTTGTCTGGAGTTGCAGCCTGGCTCCAGCCCAGAGCTCAGGCACGAGCTGATAGCAACACCTGCAGCCCAGGGCCCTCCCTGGGCACTGGCTGTGGAGCCACTGACTGGACCTTCTGGCCACCCCTCTGTCCACAAACAGGGCAGCCAAAAGGCCCCTATGGGGACTGATTCCACCACACACCAAAACACAAACTGCCAGCTGGCTGGCTGGCAAACCACACAACATCTGCCCCAGACAGAAAGGTAACAGAGCTGCTGCCACCCATGGGCACTGCCAAGTTCCTAAACAGAGAACAAGGCAGGGATTGTGACAAAAGCAGGTCTCCTGCAGGACAGGGATGCCCAGCTGTCTTTTGATGGCTCAGTAGGATGATGGGTACACAGTTTTTGGATCCACAGCTTGTAAAGTGCAATGACTGGACAGTCAAGACCACTTCAGCACTGCTGGATATGCTCCAGGAGCTGAAGGGAGTGTGACAGCCAGATGCACAAATCCAGACAAGTCAGGTCACAAAGAACACTTTAAAACATTTTCTTGTCTTTCATAAAAGTGGATGAAAAACTTCACCCAATATTAAAAATGGCTATTCTGAACAATAACTTCCCAAATCCTGACTGCAATAATGGGCTTCCTATTTGTGTACTTACCAACAAAATCAGGTTTTCTAATACTAAATTCTTCTGCAATACCACACTCTGAAGTTACTTGGGTTATGAACTCAAACTCATCATAATGCTCTGAAGACATAACTGAGCTTCTGAGAGGAGTGTATTGATCTCACACAAACTCTGCTCAAAATTCAGTTTATCAAAGACCACAGGCAGATGCTGGTTACTGCAACATTACCTGCACCTTTAGAGAAAGAGCCACAACACTTGGTCATTTTGTGTGAAACAGTCCAGCCATTTCACACAGTTCCATACTCATGTGCTGCTTCCTAAGCTGGTGTATTTCAAGTTTGTGGTCTCTTTTAAGAAGCAAGGCCTCAAACTCCTAAAAATGCAGAGAACAGAAGTAAGAAGTAGATTTCTTTTGGTCTTTCCCACAGCCTCCCCTCATGGTTGGGCTAAGCCTGCCCTCAACTGCCAACTACCAGGACAAGAGACCTAAAAACATGAGACAAATAGGCCATTTCCAGAACAGATCCACAGCCAGTGAGACCTGCAGGGATATCAGTGCCTCAAAGGAACTGGTGAATTAGAGAAAACTCAAGCTGCAGCTGAGCTTACCCATGAACAGGAAAAGCAGACTACACAAACTCCACCCCCTAGGTGAGAACTTGTTAAGAAAAAGCTGGTTTAGTGTACAACCAAGCTATATGAAATCTTCACCAAATCAGTTTAGAGGTGATCCCTTAGAAATGTTGATTTGTGGAAAGATTTGCCATGGGCCAACTGTGCAAGAGAGGCATAAAATACAAAGCTCTGCTCCCTCAGGTGCAGAGTCACAGCCAAGATCAGAGGATGGGTGTCCACTTGCTCTGAGGCCATTACCAACTCCTCTGATGACACAGAATAGCCAGGCCTGGTCCTGGCTGCTCCCTGTCCATTGTGCTGCTGCTGGCCAGGGCATCAGTAGTGACCAGCCCTTCTCAAAATCTCAGGAACTCTGTCACCAAGCCCTGTGGAAGCAGCCATAAAGACCCCAGTTCTGCCCCCCTCAGAGGCTGAGCCGAGGGCAAGGCCATTGCCCTGGGACAAGCTGGTGAATGAGAGGGGTGGAGAGAACACACTTAGCTTCGAGGGAAGGCAACAGAGAAGTCCACAGTCTACTGTACTCACTCCTTTCCTCTTTATCACTCCTCCCAAACACTCTCTGGTCCTCAAGCTCCCCTAACCCCCGTCCTCCTGGGACATTTAGATTCTGAAACAAAGGCGATCAAAAGCAGCATGAAGTTAAATGACATTAAATGAATCAGCTACGAACCTGACTAATCAGTTGCCTCCTGCCAGGTACAGTTTTAGCAGCACACTACCTATTTGCAGTTTTTCTTCACTTTGCAATGTCCTAATCAAATCCTAACTCAAAAGAAGTGTGTTCTGTCCAAATATTTTTCAGCTTCAGTTGAGAACTTCACACATCTCTCCCCCAAAGTCAACTGTGTGAGCTCTCCTTGGCTATCTACCTAACCTTTCTAAGGGCAGAAACAGATTTACACAGTTTTAGAAATAATTACAGTCACTTAAGGATATATGAAGTATAAGAGGATATATAACATAGAAATAAAAGAAATTTTCCCCCATTACAAACAGATGATCTTAACACAATGGAACAGCAAAAAACTTTGCTGCTGTGGGAAGTGCATATTCAGGATGCCATTGTCAGGGAAATCAGCAGATCCCATTTGCCCTAAGTTTCCTTTCCCAGGAACTATTTCAGCAACAGCCAACCCCAGTTTAGACCACTGCAGAGGAAAAGCTGAGCCATTGTCAAGTAGTTTTGGAGCCTGCTGGGGGTCTGGCAGCTCTTTATTAACAGTCTCTGATGAACAAGGTCCAGTTACTTTATCTTATACATCTGGTTCTGCTTACTACACTGAGACTGGACATGGTGCAGAGCTCTAGGTGTGCCCTTGCTCTGCAGAGCTACACAGCCCAAATTAAACAACTGAGAAAACTACAGTCATAGCAAACACCTCAGTTTTGTGAATAAAGCCAGTCAGAGAGAAGTGTTCTGGTTGGCAGAAGTCCTGCACATTTGTCAAGCAACTGAGAGGAAAGGGAATGCTGAACACCTTCTTTCCTTACCATCATATCTTCCAAATGCTCCCTTCTCCTTTAATCTGAAAGTCAAACTACTTGACTTGTCCCAGCCCAGCATTCAAGTCCTGAAGCTTTAGCCCAAATACCCAACACACACTGTGGGTGGGTATGGATGACTCCAGAGCAAGGCTCTCCAGATACCCACAGGGCACCCCACAGCCACCATGGCAAGGACAAGGGGTGGCACAGAATAGAGCTGTTGAAGGTCCCTTCCAACAAAATGCAACTGGTGGGTGCAGCTGGTTGTCTGCAACATAGTTTGAACACTGAGAAGATAAAAAATCCTACAGGGTAGAGCACAGCAAGGGCTGGGAGCTTAATGTGAGTGTTCCTAACCCATTTCAAATAAATCCAGATGTGCTAGTACTGCTATATTGAACTTCTGAATAAAACACCCCATACAGCTGCACACCAATAAGCTCCACAAAGCAAGCTTATTAAAATCCCAGAGTTATATTAAGAACCAAAAGGCACAGAGAGTTTATCCTCACTGAGACAAGCTGGAGTCTTGCATACAATATGGAGCACCTGCACATAGTCACTGCTGCAGCTGGAACCTCTAGGAGTCCTCAGGTTTGGTGTCACCCCATATTGTGTTCCCTTCCAACCCAAAAATCTAAAATAGATGCTATGTTACAAACAGGTGGGAGCATTCCTGTCTCACACAGAGGACAAGCAATGCAACATCTGCCATCTGCCCAACACCTAACAGCCTAGAAGAGCTGAAGAAAAAAAAATCATCAACATTTTAAAGAGCACTTGGGAAAAACAGGCCATCGTCATTACATGAGCATTCCCTGACTGTTATGTGTAGACTACTTCTCCACCAGTATGATGATCAAAGTGCAATGGTTGAAGAAATAATTTTGTCCAGTGCATGATCTTAATGACTTACCTACAGGACTAGTTGAAACCCGTTGGGAAGGTGGCCTGAAACCAGGAGCCTTGGAGTTGTCGGGATGGACGTTTTCCACATGTCCTAGCACAGAGTTATTCAGAAAGGTAGACTGAACAGTGAAAGATGGGTCAGCTGCTGCTCGGGTAGAGAGTGGACAGTCTCCCCATGCTTGGTTAGCTGGCACCTGGTTGCTATCAAAAAGACTACTAAAGTGATTGAAGAGCGTTGCTGGCCCAAAGGCAGGAGGCAATGATTTGTTTGCTGGGTTAATGTGCATCTGAGAACCGTTCATAACGTTCATGGCTGACGAAAGCTGCACTGCAGCAGGTGGACCTTGAGAAGGTGTTAAAGGAACTTGATTCGTAACAAAAATAGACTGAGGATCTTGATGGAGGTTTGCATTTGGTACCACTGAATAGAAAGAACCTCTGGACTGCATCCTGTGAGTAACTCGAGGTGCTGGTACAGCTACTTGAGGTAAGTTACTGTTGTCCTGATTATCTGCAACAACTGACCTGGGTGACGCTAAGCTTAAAGGAGCAGTTTCTGAGCTGGATGAAAAAGGCATCGACATGGAAGGGCTGATCTCAGACATGCTGGTTGGCAGTATTTCATCTTGGGCGTTGTTGAGCGGTGCGGGGCTGCTCGCCGGGCGTGTTTCGGTGCCCCCTGAGCTGCTGCTGGCTGACACACTGCAACTGCTTGCGACTGAAGCTGGTGCACACGCGCTTGTGGGCGGCTGCTCGGGGGTCGACACCTTCTCCTTGGGTGCAGAGACAGCCGAGAACGAGTCCGCTTTCAGGGCGGAATGCTGCGCTTGCGGAGCAGTAGATGACAAAAATGCCGTGGGCACTTGCCCGTTGTTTGGGGGGGCAGAGGAAGCTGAGGGCAGAGTGCTGCAGGTGCTTGTCACAGTTGAGATGGCTGTTGCTGCAGCGCTCGTCTTGGGGACGCAGGCAAAGAGCTGCTTCCTGACCGAGGAGGGAGTCCGGCTACTGGTCACACACAGCGGCTGGCTGGAAGCAGCGACAGACGAGACGGTGACGGGACAACTGGACGTAGCTAACCCAGGAGACTCCGTCTGCAGAACATTTCCATTCTGGCTACCTACACGACTTGAGCTGTTATGCTTTGGAGAGCTGTTCGTGCTGCCAGGGTTAACTGGTCTCACTGGGAATGGTCCCCAAGTGTTCGGTGAAGGTGAAAAGGTTCCTCCAAATTGGGCCATAGGTAAGCGAGGGTGCCGGATCTGTTGCATAGTTTGGGCAGCCAGCAAGGCAAAATGAGGGTGAGAATAAGCGAGAGGAAGAGACACCGGAAAAGATGAGCGCACGTTCGCTGGGACATTCTTGTTTAATTTGTTAGGAGGCTGGAAAGTAGATAGTGTTGATGACTGTGATGTGACCAGGGGTGGTGCTCCGAGAGGATATGAGTTCTTGTTGGAAGCAGTCGCAGTGCTGACTCCAGATGAAAAGTTTGCGTGGATTGATTTGGTACTCGAAGCAGGTGTTCTTATATGAGTTTTAGGAATCAAGTCTTCCAGTTCCTTGGCAGGATCTTGAATAAGGGCATTGATGAGTTGCACTGCGTATCGCGTGGACTCTGTACCACCCCTAGATTAAACACAAACAGATTTATCTTTTGCAAAAGGAAATCTCGCTTTGTGCAATATTCTGTACCCTCAATCTGTAAGCCTATTGTAAGTTTACTGCAGTAAGTTATTTCTTGACTTCTGTGTGTCTTAAGGATTATCTCTGAAGTCGACTGTCAGCATATCTTAGCAGCAGGAATTTATGCTCTATTCTAGAACAAAGAAGTTAAATAGATCCTGCCTTAGAAAGCAAACAAACTTTTCAATAAATGACACCGTGGACTAACTCAAGACTTTCATTTTGAGATACCATACCTTATAGTGATCATTCTCTCTCCATTCTTATCTTTTTGCTTATCAACATCAATGTGGGCACCAGTGACATCTTGAATTGCTGTGATGTTGCACCCACCTCTTCCCATTATTCTAGATACGACAGAAGCTGGGACTGATAATTTCTTTGACCTATATCACAAAGATCAGAAATCTGTGAAATGCGTTCAAAGACAGACAATGGCTGCAGTAATATTCTTAAGGGAAGTAAGTGGTTTTCTGCTGACCCTTTCTTCACCTGTTGGAGCCTCTCTCAAAGTCTCCCACTCAAATTACTCATCATCCTCAGTACCTGAAAAGGATTCTCCAGAAGTATTCATTCCACCACTATTGTAACACAGATATATGAGCCTCACACTGCTTCAGAATCCCTTTTGGATTTTATCTTATCTTGGGTAGCTCTCCAAAGTGAGACAAATCCTTAGCTTATCAACCTGAATTTACATAAGCAGAGCTGCTTCAAATATGTAAACCCATGGCTTAGCTACTCTGACTGTTTATAGCAAGGAGAAGATGGCTTTCCAGTGTTTTCCCAGTGATCAGCTCTGTAATACCACCTGCATCCACAACCTTTTCATATCCAGCTCTTTCAGACCTCAGGATCTGGAAGTGCAGTGTCACCAACAAACAGTGGTGGGTGAAAGCAGGTGAAGGTGTGCAGTGCTGTGATTTAGGGAGCTGCTGAAGCCCCTGTGATGGCAGCCTGGACTTGCAGAAGCAGGCTCACTGTCAGGTCACAACGAGGTCACCAAAGTCAGTCAGTTCAGGGTTTTTCCTTATTCACAGGGTGCTGGTGGGTCAGAGCAAGCACATGGTATTGGGAAGTGTCTGAACACAAGCTCTGCTTGCACACAGACCTCAGCTGAGGTCTCTGGGCCATCACTATCCCCAGACTTTAAGGTGTGTTGGACCTCTGGCACTACAAACTGCTTTCAGGCTTGCTACTGAAATGCATTGGCTTGATACTGAACAATTAAAAGGGATTCAAAGGCATTTCAGAAATCACAGCAGTCACAGGTGCTTCTGAATGTAGTATAGGTCCCCACCACCCCGTGGAAAGGCTGCCAGCTTCACCTGGTTAGTCCAGTCTTAGAAACTTGTAACAAACTTGATCCTCACGGAACTGTTCATCACTTAACAGGACTTAGAGGAAACCTGTTGTATTTTAAACATCTAAACACACGGAAACGTTCTAAAGCAACACTTCATGTTGCCAAGGTGTTTTTTCTTTCCCCCATTTCTGCCAGGACAGCACACTACAACCCTTCCCTTCCCATCCCCAGAACCCACAATGCATGCACCCAGCTCTATCCCAAGGCTGTTCCATGCTTTGGGTTTTCTTCCCTACCTCCACTTCCAAGGCTCCCCTCTCAAGACAGACATCACAGTTACTCCCTCCCCAAACCAGAGCTCCATCATCACCTAAGTCTCAAGAACACCTGTACTGCTCACAGGGCTCCTGATTGTCCCTTGATCTGCTTCCAGCTCAGCCCACTGAGGACCTCTGGTCAAGGAGGCATTTCTCTTCCAGGAGGGCCCACCCCAGTGCCCAGTCCACTCCCACCCACCATCTACAGCTGTTTCCCTCCCTCCCTCCCTCCCAAGCTGATGGTTTTGACCTAGAGAAGTGTCCCAAAAAGTACCTTTTTGCTCCAGAACAGCAGCGCCCTCCTCTCTGCAGCTGAAATTGCTCAATTGGTGTTGGCTGCAGAGTGTTGCTGGGGGGAGGGTCTTTCAAAACTCTGCCCACTTGCCTGTCAGGGGTAGAAGGGATGTTTGCATTGGTTACTTTGATAGACATCCCTTCTAGCTGGGGGTCACTCACAGGGAGAGGGAAGGAGAAGAATTCTTGTTGAGACCAGGAGAGAATTTAGCAGAGGGAACTCCTGGGCACTGCACATTTACGGTCACCAACAATGCACTTTGGCAGGACATGCTTCCATCACTCAGGGCACAGCAAACACCAGTGCAGAACTGTATGGAATGCTCCTTATGGCACAGGGCCTGATTCCTCAGCAAAGAGGATAGGGCAGGCTCTGGATACCATGTCTAGAACACTGCCAAGGCCAACACAAGAGCGGACAACACCCATGTGAATATTTGGGCTGAACTGAAGCGACTCAAGAGCCCCTGGAGAGCAGGAGCAGCCCCAGGTCAGAGTGGGTCAGGGCTGTCTGAGGGGTTCCTGACTGCACCACTCTGCCAGGATGCCACCACACACCCAGCAAGGCCAGGTCACTGTGGAAAGCCCCATTGGTGACCACATCAAAAGGCAGACACCAAACCAACTCTAAGAGTGCAAACACATAAATTTTCATATTAAACTGCCTTTTTAACCTTTATTAAGAACAGTCTGTGGCTTCCACTAATCCAAATGCACTAAGCCCTTTGTACAATTATGTTCTTTGCACATAGCCTAAAATTCTCCAAAATGATCACATCTGGTCATTGCCACTGCAGAACACAAAAGCAGGAGGGCTTCCTAAGGGCACCCAAAGTATCTGACACTTGTATGTTTGTGCTGTGTTCCTTTTAGATAAAGAGAACAAAAAAAGCAAAGCCAGACAACTAGTCTAGCTCCAAGCAGTAGACAACATAACGGTTACAGAAGAGATACTGGGGTGTTAATGGCAATACAGTAAAACCCAGTACATTTTCAGAGGAAAATATTGCTTTACAGTAAATCTTTAAATCTCACAGTATCTCTAAGCACTTACTGTACATTAACACAATTTTCATTGAATCAGTGATCAAGGTCATTGCCCAAAGCACAGTGAATTCTGGCCTTGAAGGGATCATTTGCTTCCTCTACTCACATCCATTCTGCCTTTAGTTCATGGGCAATCATCTGCTGTAGGGCTTTTCACTGCTCTCTGCTCCCTTCCCCTTTTATCTTGTACCCACATCCTTTACTCCACTAAAGTCACAGGTTTTCTTTATTTTCTCATGCTGAATACAATGTTTATGTCATGCTGACATTAAGTTAGTGAGGAGCTACTGCAAATCACGGCTGCAGTTAGTTTTCTCAACACTGCAAGAGAAAGTGGGGTAGATTTTATATAAGTTAATTCTTCTGTTATATAATCTTACTGGACATTCTGTATTTGAGAATACTTTACAAGCTAAAAAGCTCACAGACAGTTTTTAAACACAGTATTAAAGTCTTTACCTTCTAACCACTTCTTTCCAACCTTCTTCTCTTTTCTGGCCTCTTTTTGGACTGGTCAGATTCAGCTTTACATTTGGAGAGGTCAGAGGCAGGGAAACAGCCTTATAAGTCGTCGACAAAGAATTCGAATGACCTTCACCATCAAGTCTGGGAACAGAAATGTGCTAATTACAAATTACACAATAAAATGACAGCATACAGTTTACATTCCTGCAGCTTAAAACTAGTAGCATGAACTGTTTCCAGAAGAACCACCTCTAACAAGGAGTCAGAAGGATGCATTTAGCTTGTTCTGCTGCAGTGAACTGCACAGGATGCTAAGGCTCTTGCAGCAAACCCTGGATAAAAGGTCCAAGGCAGACACAATCTATGTTTGTAGAGCAGAACAGAGACAAACTACAATCTGTAACATTCCTAATAGGAGCCCAAAACACACACCCTCTAACCACAAGCTTTGATGAACCCAATCATTCCGCATCTAACTTGAATCTGGGGAAAAACAGGAAAAAGAAAAAGTCCTAAATCTCTTCCCACTCCCAGACAAGCATCTCAAATCAGTCTGATAACAGCCCTGTCTCATTACCCTTCTTGATGCCACAGTGTCTGTCTTCTTACTGAAGCTGGTCTCTCTGTCAGCCCAGTGTCCTGCAGATCAATCTCCATACCCTCTCCCCTCCCTCAGTGCAGAAAATGGAAAGAAAAAACAAAACTTTGGGGGTTTAGACTTGTATTACTTAGACGTAAGAACAAAGACTACAGACCCACATGAGGTCTAAGCTTTCTGATTTAGACGAAAGAGCTCTCCAGAAACTGGTGCTGCAAAAGTTATCAGCACATTCCCAGGAAAATGAATGACCTTTTGAACCATTCATGAGGCCCCTGTACATTCCCTGAGTTCTTCTGACTCTCACCTCTGGCTCGACAAGGTTATATCAAACTGGCCATCAACCTGGCAGGTGAAATGCTCAGAGTCATCACCTTCTTCTCTCCTTAAAAGAAAGAGATTGCAAGTCAAACAAGTTAATGATGAAATCATAAAACAATGATGTTTTTTATGTTTTTATGTTTATAGGTTATTATGTATATTAATAACGTTTCTGTATGTAGATGATAAGTAAAGCTGGCACTTCCTTATTAAATTCCCAGTATATTCATTTTAAGATCAGTTCTAATGAAGATGACAATGCAACATGGATGCTTAAAAAGTGCAGAGAGAAAAGGCCATTTTGCTCAAGAACTATTAAAAACTAGCCAAAAACACAAAAAAATCTTGTTCTTACAGGATTTTAAAGAGGTTGTGTTCAACAAACTTTACACAGCTATACAAATAAAGCAGCCTCAGTCTCTCCAGGCTCTGGGAACGCCTGGTGTAGAGCTTAAGCTACAGAAAATTGACACTGGCATCTGTGGAACCTTGTGAAATAACAGGGAAGCAACAGAGCAGTCTCACCTCGTTGGTGTTTTGGAAGCCGAGGTGCTGTTTTTTTCTTCCTGAGAGGGGATGAGCAGGGAGCCGTAGCGCCGCTCGGAGGAGTTCGTATCCATCGTGAAGTTCAGCTCTTGGCTTTTCCCTCCACTGCTGCTTTCACTGTTGCAATCTGTGCTATCCAAGTTATCTGAATCGCTGTTCCCACTTGCACCACCACCTCTTGGCTCTCCATTTATTTTATTTTTATCTGCTTTTTGCTGTGCTAGAGATATATGCTGATCTGGTAAAATTATCTGCATGTTCTGCGGAGTCTCTTTTGTTTTATTTTTCTTATTTTTTCTATTTGTGCTGGGGGTAGTCACCACATTAGCTCTCTTCTTCCCAAAGGCATTTGTGAAGGTAGTTGAAGTTGCAGAAATTCCAATTGTAGTTGTAGTAGTTGCACTTGGAGGCTCTATAGGAACTTCTTGCTCCACTGAAAGAAAAGCAGTTTATATACAATCAGAACCCACAAAATAGAGAAATCAGTACCCTCACTGAACACACTACAGCTGAAGTTCTGCTCCTTGCTGAGCTGTCAGACTAGCATCAAATTCAGCTGTAAATCCTCCAAGAGTGAAAGACTTTTGTGAACAAAGGAGGGGGTGAAAAAATGAGCAAAGGAGTTTTGGCAGGAATACTGACTGTGGAGGGAAAAACCAGGGCAGCAGCCATGCAACACTGTCAAATATGAGGGACCAGTTTTAAAACAGATTCCTTTACCCTGATGGTTAGAAGAAGGCACCCCCACAACCACATTGTTCAAAAAAACACTTGTTCTTTACCTTCATCATCGTTTTCTTCTTCATCGTCATCTTCTTGCAGTTCCAGAGTTTCCTTAGGCTTGTTTTCTTCATCTTCTTCTTGTTTTCTTTTTTGTTCCTCTTTCTTCTTCTTTCTCTTTTCCTTTCTTTTCTCCCTTTTGGCTGCAAGAGCTTGTTTTCTGCTCTCCTCTCTTGACTATGTAGGAGAAAAGAATCCATAATTAAACATTTTCACACAGACTAAATTAAACTTATAATTCACATCTTCCCTAGAAATCTGGGGGGAAGGAGAAAGGAGAGAGCACAATGAACTGGAATGATTTTGGCACATACTGAGTCATTTCATTGGAACTGGGCAGACATTTTGCAGCAACAGGGCTAGCTGGTTCCAAAACTTCTAAGGAATGATTACAAAGTAATAACCAAAACAGAAGTATTAAAAAAATACAGTTTTACTGGAAAACCAGAAAAAACTCTCATCCTCTCAGTCCTTTCTCAAACAAGCATTTAATAAGCTCAGTGATATTTTTGCTGTGCTGTCATATCTTTGATTCAAAAGTCAGAACTCAGAAGAGCATTTTACATAAAATGGCTCTAATTTTAACAATTTTAAACAAAATATATGGAATCGGTCATCTGCTGCATTGTTTGTGCACAGCAACTGATGTCTGTTTAAGAAGTCCACAACCTGGAAAATTTAATAAACGAATGTGGAACTTGTCAAAAACTGTAAGAAGAGATTCTTCTACTGTAATTAAGAGAGCCCACTCAAGAGCATGTTACTCTAGAACAATTTACAGTATTCTCAGCAAAGGGAGAAGGGGATTTTCTCCACTATTTGCTCAACTCCTCTGAGCAGAAGTCCATAAAATACTTATGGACTATGATTTACACCCACAGAAACACACCAGGTACCACACCATGAGACTGGAGACCTCCCTTAACCTACATGTCCTCTGTGCTGAGGTGATCCCAGAGAGTTATTGCCTAAGGAGCTATTGGTAAGTCCAAGCTTTCCTCCAAAGGACAGGGGAGTGGCTGAAGCAGAAGTCACTTCTAATGTGCCACC
Organism: Chaetops frenatus; assembly: GCA_013400775.1. Taxonomy (NCBI): domain Eukaryota; kingdom Metazoa; phylum Chordata; class Aves; order Passeriformes; family Picathartidae; genus Chaetops; species Chaetops frenatus. The sequence goes on along the minus strand of VZTR01000485.1, from coordinate 77,862 downwards.
CTCAGGATGTGCCTCACTTGTGTAATACATTAGGGGAAGGAAGTGACAGATACAGTCAGAGCATGAAGACTGACTGCTCCAAGAAGCACAAGAAACAGCCTAGAGATTCACACACAATTCAAAAACTGCTGCACAACGGCAATGCTCTACTCACTTTTTCCAGGTCTAGCTCCTTCAGCAGTATAGTTGCATTTTTATTGGCTTCTGCAGCCTGCTGGTCTTTAGCTTTCACAATTGTCTCCACACACTGGTGACACTTTTTCAACAGGTCCTGAAATGCAAACTTGTCTTACTTTCACCATAATAAACAACAACTGAGGAGTGAGGCTTGCTCTACAAACATGAGATTAGCTCCCCAGTTTTCATAAATATACAAACTATTCCACAGAATAGGATCTAATGCTGATTTATTTTTTAAGTGCTGTATTCAAAGGGAGACATGGACAAATCTCCAAATCAGATGTATGTGAGCAAACACGTAAGTTCAATTTTTGAATACTTAAGAATTTCCCATGGATATTTTTGCTGGAAATTCAGGCCAGGGTCTTCTCCCCGAGTCCAACTCACCTTGTCTGTGATGGTCGCTATGTAGCGCATGCACTCAATGTCTGAAGGAAACTGGTTCACTTCTTTCACCAGGAACTGAACTACTTTCACATGCCCCTAGAACAGCAAAGAAAATTCTAATCTCTTGTATGCAATTGTCACATTCATCATCAAAATACCAGTCTGATATCTCTTAGTTCAATGCAAAACACTGGAAATAAGCAAGAACATCTCTGGTAAGTTGCTGTTTGGGAAGGACAGTTACTGCTTGCTCAGTGCTGACAGCACAGCCACTGTTCTGCTTCAAGGTGGCAAAGACAAGCTCTTCCACGAATTATTTTTTATTTAAAAATCCAAGGAGCAGAGGCAGATCTTCATGGTTTTAGTAACAGCCAAGACAACCCTCTTTAGCCACCACCTGTCACCCAATTCTCTCTCTTGCCACTCACCCCATGGAGCTGACTTAGATTGTTCAATTACAGGCTAAGTCAGATCAGGGAACTGAGCCACCTGAATGTTATCCTGGCAAGCACATTCCTCTGCTGCTGGGGCACACTGTGCAACCACACAAAGGACCCAACTGTTGCTTCTGAAGTTATTTGAAAGCAAGGCAGTGTGAAAGCAGGGGCAAACTCAGCACTGTTGTTTGTCAAAAGAGCCGCACACTATTTGCTATTTTGTTAAAGGCAAAGCAGCTACAGTTAATAAATTCCTCTGCTATAGCTATGCCCCTTGCATTCAACGCCACAACTGATGGAATCATCCCAAAGCAATGTTCTTCCTGCCAAGAAGAAAAGACAGTGGGTGACACAAGAGCTGACTACACAGTGTCCCATCACAACAGATTAGGAGCAGAACAAGAGAAGCACAAAGGAATCAGGACAGCTTATTGCAGACTGGTATTATGTTTATCTCCAAAGCAGGACTAAAATGAGCAGCACAGACTGCAGAAATATGGAAATCTCAAACCATCAAAGTTTTTGCACAGTGTACAATTGGAAATTATGAAGCTAACATCACTTATGGAATGAAGTTTTCCAACTCTCAAAAACTGGATCTGTGTGAAGCACAGTGGTTATAACTTTGAAGCAGGTATTTTATCAAAGTAGTAATTTTGCCATGTTATATTTGATTCTTCCAAAACCAAGCATTGAGACCCGAGATGAAACGAGAGGCATTGTTTTGAAAACATAAGAGAAGATGGTCTCCTACCTTGCGAAATGCTGACATAAGAGGGGTAATTTTCCGATTATCTGCAGCATCCACGTCTGCTCCTGCTTGCACAAGCAGCTGGACCACGTCGTAGTGCCCCCCGTTAGCTGCCAGCCACAGCGGGGTGTTGCCTTTCTTGTTGCGAACATCGATGTGTGCACCTCTGAAAACAGTAAAGATCAGTGGGATCAGTAAAGGTGGCAGTCAGAGAGCAAGATCATAAAAATCAGAGTACAACTGGATATGGAACTTTGATAACTGAAATGCAGTGGCAAGATATGAGAAATTCTGTCCCTGAAATTTGCTGTTTCATTTGCAGGGTAGTGACACAGGGATTATTTAAACCTTCCTGACAGAAATTAACACTCATTTCATGTCACCTATTGCACCAGAGATCTACAACCAGCAACCTTTAAATTATCAGTGTGGTGACTACTCATAGGACAAAGCAGCCCCTTGAGATTTTAGCAGCACACTGGGTTATGCTTGAAAAAGCTCAAGAGCTACTTCCAGGCTTTGCCCCTCAAGTGTCAGTGAGGAAATGCTCACGTGGGAGTTGCTGGATTCATACACAAAAAAGCTGCCCAAGCCAGACACTGTCTGCCTGCCTCTGGTCCCAGCTGCCTGCTTTGCTTAATTAACGCTGCAATAGTGAGATATTCCAGGATAACACTGAAGAGCAGGGAACAGATTTAACATCCTACTTTCAAAGCTTCCCATTCCCTTTGCTCTCAGGTGCACGAGGTAACGTAAACAAGAGCACCCTTGCCACAGAGAAATACAGATACAGAACAAATGTGCCACTGATCATTAGTCATAGATATTTTGGGTTGGAAGGGACCTGAAAGCTCATCTTGTTCCAATCCCCTTGCCACGGGCAGGGATGCCACCCATGAGATCAGGTTGCTCAGAGTCCCACCCACTCCGGCCTTAAACACTTCATGAGAAGAAATTATTTACCGATTAATGAGGAGCTCACAGAACTTGTAGTGACCCTTATCTGCTGCAATTGTTAAAGCCGTATCTCTTGAGGAAGGCACAGGGGGGGCATTCACATCTGCTCCTTTATCAAGGAGAACCCTTCCAACCTCTGCATAGCCTCCTGAAGCTGCTTCCATCAGAGGTGTGAGACCAGTCTGCGCAAAGAGAACGAGTTACTCTGTGAAATCTGCACCATATACTGTAGGTAAGACATAAATGATTCCTACAAAGGGAAATCAGATTTTTATTTAGCTGCTTATATTTAGTTTAGGAGCCTAACTTCAAGCAGTCTCTTCCTCAAAAAAGACCCCAAAAACCCAACCAAAAGAAAAAAAAAAAACCAACAAAAAAACAAAACACCCACACACAAACCAACCAAACAAAACCAACCCAAAACCCAAACACTCTTGGGCTTTGATTTATACAAACCCAAGCAAACTGTTGACTAAGCACCACCAGATACCTGTCTCAACAGCAAATGCAAAGTTTATAACAAGATCTCTACAACGGAGGTTAGAACAGATTCAAATGAAGGTGTTTCCACAAAAATACTCAGAAACTGGCTTTATAGCTTTTCTCTAGCCTCCCTTGGCACTGAGACTGACCTGGGCCCAACTTAGTTGCCAGGTCAGACTGTTAAAAAAACTTACACCAGCTGCTAACATGCCCAACTGACCATTTGAGAGCTGGCTTTTATCCATATCCCCTTTTCTCCAGCCACAGTCATTCCAGAAGCAGGCGGGGTAGACAGACACAGCAATTATTTCAGCAGCCTTAGGAGTTACCAAAAATTCCTTTGTGCTGGGGAAATCAGTCTGGCTGTCTACACAAGCTTTAAGCTTGCTTTATGGCAGGAGACACAAAGCTGTCCCAGAGCACCAAAGGATGGGACCTGTGGAGCATTTCAGAGGCACAGAAGGTCACAGTACTGAAGCCACGGGTTCTACAGCAACGTAAAAGCTTTACAAAGTTTGACTGCACTACTTCTGTTGTAGACAAGAAGTCTGTTCTATATGAGAATCACAAGCAACACTATTCTCTTCCTGCCTAGACTTCACTTGCATATAAAAATATCTGTATCTGTTCTGTTACTGAGTATCTCCTCAAGTTTAAACCTGAAAAAGTCTAGACAAGAGTCAATCTAAGTTTCATTATAAACTCAGAAGGACCAGTCAGCTTTCCCCTAATGCAAAAAATTCATCATCATTGATGCTTTTTTATTTTTTAAAAGAAACCAAACTTATTTCAGAACATTTAAGCGCTCTGATGTAATAACTCCTCTGAGCCCAGAGAGGCTCAAAGTTACAGGAAAATTTGAAGAAACTTGGCGACTCAGAGGCAATAAGTCATAAGGAAAGGCAAGTCCCCCACTTACCTTTGCCCTGTGCTCGACATTGGCCTTCCTGTCCAGAAGCAGACTGACCACCTCTGCCCGGCCCTGGAAGCAGGCCAGGGTGAGGGCTGTGTTGCGGTTGGTCTCGATTTGGGCATTAATATCAGAGCCCATATCAAGCAGCAGCTTCACGGCAGGGACGTGGCCATTCATAGCAGCCAACATCAGAGGAGAAATCCCCAGCTTGCTGCCAGTCCTAAGGGAAAAAAACCACATTGCAGTGCCCACGGCTGAAGAAAAGCTTTGGGAAATGTAAGTGTATCCAAGTGCAACAAATGTTTTGTTCTAAGTCAGAAAGGAACATGTAACCTACACAAAATATAGGCACTGACCTAAAATAGTAGCATTTTTAATTGATTAGGAGAAACCACCAGAGGAACTATATGTAATAGACAATTATAATTTATTAACAAGGAAAATCTATTTCAGCTGTTAGACATTCTGATGGCCAAAGCAGACATAAGCCTTAAGCTACTTCTGATTTTTTCAAACAAAAACATGCTTCTAGCACAGCTGCAGCTTGAACTTTCCCTAGTTAAGAGTTCTCTCACTGTATCTAGTGTTAGAATATATGGAAGTTTTCTTAAAACGAATAGAGAGCAGGCTTAAGGGGCACTGCTGTGTAAATTTGTTCCTCTGCCTGAAAAAGACGTCTTCAAACACACAGAGCTGCCCTGAGAACTTTGGCTGCTTCCTTGATGTGGTTCTGTTGGGAATAGTTTGAATTCCAGACCTCAGAATGGTGGAAAAGGGAAAGAATAGGTTTGCAAACTATAATCCCTTAAAATTTAGGTATAAGTTAGAAGAAGTTTGTGATAGTTAAAGGCAATTTAAAAGCACGAAGATAACATGAGCATAGAAGATGTCATCAGTGTAGAAAGACTGTTTGAAGGAGGTCTGAAAGCACCTGAGATTCCAACCTGTGCCTCAGGATGGAAGCAACAGGGAGTGCCTGTGCCACACTGCAGCTCAGCTGGTCACATGGTACATTACCTGGAATTAATTTCTGCCCCAGCATTGAGAAGAATCTTGATGATATTAACATAGCCACCAGATGCAGCAAGGCTTAACGGCGTGTAATCAGACACATTCCTGTGTTCTTTATTTGCTCCCCGGGCCAACAGCAAATCAACAACCTGAAAAGACAGGACAAGTATTAACAGACAAATTGTGGCCTTTGCTGTTATCCAGGGAGTGAAAGATGTTATCACAAACTTTCCAATGTGCTACCAGTTTCCCTTGTCAACAGACAAGATTCCATAGGAAAAACTCCTCCCTCTTCTGCCTGACTTTTCCCCATCTCTGTACAGCCCCCACAGCCCATGACCACAACAGCTGAGCATTTGTTTGCTAGAAAGATTATTTTACCTAAATAAAACTGCAAGGCTTTAAAGTGAGGCTCTTCCTGGGAATCTTAAGTTTGTAAACAGGAGATCTACCCTACTCCCATAATGTCTCACAATGCTTGAGCACCTCCTTCAGAAAAACTCATTGGACAACTTGAATTCAAATGACACTTGAGCCAAGTTTGACCATCTGTATTTTATGAACTTTCCAAAAATACATGTGGTAAAAATCAGAGTGACTGATGCTAATGGAACCAGGATGAGGAAGGACTCCTCTATAAGAAGTTGCTTAGGAGAAATAAAACAGAAGAAAATTAAAACATTTTGGTGATGTACTGTACTTAAGTGGGCCTCAATTTACTATTAACATAAGCTAGGTGATTTCTAAACAAGCCAGAAAAAAAGCTTGCTTGCTAAGCCAGAAACACAAGAGGTAGATTCTGGCATTAAAAAAAAAAAAAATAGAGGAACAACAGAAGACTTCAGTTGCTCAAAATGTAATGTTACTACTACAGGCCATGCTGATCTTGCTTTTTTTTATGAGAAGCACTTTTATTGTTAAAGGTCTGCAATTCAAAAGTAAAGTAGAAACTTTCCAGTCTTGGCCAACTATTTTAATCCTTATATTAATCTACTAGAGAGCCCTTGGCCATCTCCATGCCATCTTCTAAGGTACTATGCACATGATTGAAATGGGAAGGATTTAACAAATCTTATTTGGTAAACAACACACACAAATCTGACAGAACTCTGAGACATCCTTAAAAGACTGGTACAATGTGTCCTGCATTGCATCTGCACTTATCAGGGCTGTGCATTATCACTAAAGCCATGCACTGCCCACACAAAATCCCAGTTTCTGTTCTTGTGTGCCTGCACCAGCTGTTTCAGGTTTGAGAACAGGGAAAGATGGATAAGGGAAGTGCTCAGTGAATAAAGTTATTCAATAAATACCTGCCTCCCTCACAGAAGTACTTATCTTGTGAGGATACACTGACTGAGAAAGACCACGAACTATCACAAGTGACCATGACCATTAACTAACAAAACTGGGATAGGCAAGGGAGAGAAGAAAAAAGTCCTAAATCTCTTCTTCCTTTCTTGAAAGAAGAAAAAGCCTTAGATGAGCTAGTTAAACAGGTGAAAAACCTCCCAGAAAAAAAGTAAGATGTATCAACAGCAGAAGGAACCCAACACTGTACAAAAAAACCTATTTGCAAGTAACAACTTAAGCCCTTTGAGGACAGGTCTGTACCTCCTGGCGTCCACCGGAGCATGCCAAGGAAAGCGGAGTATCCTTTGTGCGCTCAGACTGTGCTTCTATATCCCCACCTTTGTCCAGAAGAATTTCCACGACACCAACATGTCCAGCAGTTGCAGCCAGAATCAAAGGTGTAAAACCTAGTAACACAAGATTGCATTAAAAAGTAACCTTGAGCATCTCAGAAGGATTATTAAAGACCAGAAATGCACAAACGGGTTAACTCACAATGACTTCTATTGATCACGTCTCTTCCTCACACTGGGGGTTTCCTGGTGGACACCACAATCTCAGAGCCTTTCCCAACCCTCTTATGACCCTGTCACATCTAGGCTCTGATTCCAGCCAAAGGCTCTTCTAAAGAAATCTAGACACTGCTTGCAGTGATCAGTTTGGATTAAGTTCCAACCAACTCCTCTCTTTGGAGAAGTCATGGCTTTCTGTTTAATAACTGTTTAATAAAGCTCCAACCAGTGACCACATCTGCCCTTTGTGTGTTGCTGATTGCCAGTGGTCAGTGTGAGTTCCAACACATGTGGCATAGTGGTTCAGTTCTCTCAGCTCTAAAAGATGTGATATTTTGCTGAACTCTGTTCCTGAGAACAATGATACCCAACCTGACAACTGCCACCCCTCAGCTCTGACAGCCACGATTGGATGGTTACTCCCATCAGCTCCTCTATCCAGCCTGCTGAGGTCATTTGTAGAGGGTGAATCGTAAGACAGAAATGCCTCATGTTTCACAAATCTGCTGAATACCCCACTCAGGTACAGACAGAAGCTCACTGGCTTTGTATTACCAATGCTACTACATGAAGCGCAAGAAGGCAGTTCACATTTTAAAATTCACTGTTTGAAGCTGTAGTTCACAGTCAAACTGTGTTATGGCTTTCACTTACCCTTCTTGTCTCTGTGTTCAATATTGGCACCACGGGCGATCAGCACAGACACAAGTTCCTCGTGCCCTCCCGCACATGCCAGGGTCAGCGCGGTGTCGTGATTACTTTCAGTCTTCACAGATAGCAAAGAAACAGAAGCAGATATTCAGAAACAAAAAATAAAGACAACTTTAACATTTCTCCAAAAGCATTTTTTTCCCTTTCAGAACTTATCAGAAAGCAGATCCGCTCCAAGCTAACCTCGGTTACTCACATGAGCATCGATGTCCACTGAGGGATACATGGGGAGCACGGACTGCGGGGGCACATTGCTGGCTGCCTGCGGGCAGGGCTCCGGCGTCGGCGACTCGGTAGTGTGCGAGGAACTGGTGGAGCTGCTGGGCACTCTGCTATTCACAGCTGAAAATGAGCACAAGGTTATTAATCCATTCCTAGAAATGTCCCATTTTATATGAAAAATATTAAGTCCCATAAAACTGCAATGGTCTAATATCAAAACAGCAACGGGGGAAACAATTTGAATGTTCCTAAAAACAAAAAGCAGCTTTGCGGACGTTAAACAGTGTAAGCATCATCTCCAAACTGTGATGAGTTAGAAAATAATTTTATGAATTAGTCTGTATGCATGGCAAGTGTGAATTATGAGGGTGATTAGTTACCCTTTCCTAATTGTAATCTTCACCGTTAAAAAGAATTCAATCTTATGCTCAGTTTAAGCAGGCAAATCATTTATCACTAACACACAAACCTAATGTTCAAAAATATAGTCTTATTCTGCAATCTCAAAATTTTTCACATAAAGGTTAGTGCACACAGCCTCCAGAGAAAGTATTCAGAACAAGATGACTGACAGCAACTCACACTATTAATCATGTCTCAGAGTTAAACCAACCCAGGAAAGTGGAAGGGAAGCAGACAGGAGGGGGCAGTCAACAAAAATAAGAAAGCTGAAAACTGTCTGTGCTCCCTAGAATTGATTCTGATTTGATGCACAGCCCATAAAAGATGTCATCCTGAAGATCCAGCATCGCTCAGGGACACAAGGAATGCAACTTTTATCTTATTTTTTTAAAACAACAATTAAAAAAATAATAATTGAGAATCAGATTTTTTTCCACCTAGTTTTAAATCAACGAGCGGAGGAATCTCCCTGCACATACACACTGTAGGGCCAGGACTCCTGCCTGCCTCTGTAACCTGGTGAGAGTCCAGGCAGAGCCCAGATCCCTGTAATCAGCTGGGATTACCTACCAGGAAGGTCTAACACACCTACACACTGACTCCATGTGTGCTTTAGCTTCAGTAATCCCTGCTGATAAAGCAGCTGGATTTGACAAGTATTGTCACTGCTGGATTGCCAAATGTCTCTATTGTGCAGCCTCATCAGCTGGAACACACAGTGAGCTTTAGTTATTCCAAAACACACAGTATTTAGCAGTATTCCTGGAAGAAGCAACTAAAGGAAAACACTAAAAGCTACAGGTAAGAAATAAGCAGCAGCATTTTGCTTTGTCCAAGCGTTAAGGGAAGATGAAGGATGAACTCAAACCCATGTATAACTTAGAGAAAAAATTTTGTAAACCTTTCCCAGCTCAAACTTCCTCATTCCACTGTCAGATTACACCAGCAACTACTCCCAGGAAAATGGTGTAGAAGGAAAATTAATACAAAAAGCCCCACCATGACCATTAATACCACTAATTCAGCCTATAGATCTGCCAGTGCCTGGCAAAGGAAGCACAGCAAGACGGGTCACTTCCACTGGGTTCTGGAAACATGGCAGGGGGCTCACTGAAATTTGGGGAGCTTGTTTTCAATTGTACTTTTTAAGCTAAAAGTTATGCTTGGTGCATAGGCAAAACCAGCATAAACATTTGGTCACCACATGTCAGCAATGAAGTACCAAACCTGAATTCCTGTTACAACCTTCATGAGCAAACCAGATTTGTATTAAAAGTTTCAAATACAAAAGCTCCCACCTTCATCTGCTCACTATGGATTATCACTTACAGCAGCAAATGAGCATTAATTAATGCAATATGATTGCTTTCTTGCTTAATGCACTGCAGTGCAAGATAATAACTGGGTTTCTACAGATTACTCCTTCCAAAATACAGAAACTGTATCACCCTGTTAAAGACTTAGGTTAAATCAAGCTGGTCCTTCCTCATGGAAGACACTGGCTCAGTTTTTTCAGGTCTTGCAACTACAGATAGATGTAAAACCACGTGCACCTGCTGTGCATGCAGAGCAGGGTGTGCAGAGGGGACTTCACTGGAGCCAGTTTAAAGGTCTTAAAGTAATATATTCAGTGTTGCTGTCACAGGTTCCACAAATCCTCTGTATTTCACAACCATGACTGAAAACATCAAAGTATTTCTAGCATACTTTAGATTTTCATCACGTGTTTTAAAAGTATGAGTGTGCACTAAGCACTCCATGTGCACAGTAATAATGTTAAACATGAGAGAGAACATCAAAGGCAGTAGAAATGAAGATAAACCCTGCACTGATACCCTAAAATCTGGTTTAAAATAAAATCTAACAAATATTCCTACAATGCTCACCAATTAATCACCCCCTCCATAAACGCTGAACTTACAAAATGGTAGGATTTTTCAAAATGCTATTTTTTATTTCCTCAGTGTGGCTGGTAAGCTGGGCCCATGGAACTGCAGCATAATTTGTGCTCTGTGGACCAAAAAAAGCCTGAGAACTTCTTCCTCCAGTTTCACGAGGCTGATTTATCTCAGCTCAAGTTGCAGCAAAATACAGATTTTTAACTTGAAAATGACCTTGAAGCAATGGTTCCAAGATGGCATTAACATGGAATGTCTGTGGTACCACAGCTCAGCAGTGAAAGCAGCACTGACACTGCTTGCACTTGACTCCAGGGAAATACCAATTTTGTGACAGAGGTTTTAGATGTGTCCATGGACTTCAATATTCAAAAGACTTGCTTTAAGAAAAGTATTATCCTACACAGGACAAAATCCAGGTTTCCCACGTTCTACAAAGGGTTCACAATGCTCCAAGGGGTCTTTGTATGAGTTGGAGGCTGAATGCTGGTCTTTAAAGACATGGATGACTATTTTCAAAGTTATGAAAAAATATCAAAGGAAACATAAGTAAAACAAAAGAAAGCAAGAACTTGTTAATTTATCCAAGTACAGCTCTGGAGCATTGACAGTACCTGGAGCAAGCAGCTCTGGATAAGATTTCAGCTGTAGGCTGAAACTGTGGCTACCCAGTGACACCTCACTGCTGTCACAACATGAGCACTGGTGTTCAGGAATACTGAACTTAGTTTCAGGTCCCATTTCCTCAAAGAAACTGGGATTTTCAGGACAGAGAGAACAATCCTTTTTGAAGCCTGAGGAGCCTTTCAGCCTGTCCAGGCAGCTTCTCAGTAGCTCTGCTACTGCAGAGGTTTTTTTTGCACGCTGTAACAGTGGCTCCTTTCATTCCTCACTCCGGATGGTCCTGGTACCGGTTTTACCCCGAACACCAATTCCCGACACAGTTAACTCAGATGTCACCTTCCAAATCCTTACCTTAAAATACCATAACTCTCTATCACTGACTACAACCAGAATGTCAGAACCAAACAACAAAGTTTCTCAGAACACACCTGAAATTTCAGTTTGGAAACATCAGCTCACAGGACGAGAGTGGAACAGAAAAGCACAAAAAATCTCTTGACTAGAAATACCAGCTGAGCAAAACAAAGAGAAATAAAAATATTCCAACTAGAGACAAACCCAAGCAACATAGAAAAGTTCTTCATCTTCAATACTGTAAACCAGAAAAAAGCCTCAATTCAGATACTACAACTAAGAAATTTACTATGGTAAATGCAGAAGGTGAACTGAAATGAAACTCCAAATATGCAAGACAAGAGGCTCCAGGAAACCAAATAGATACTGACTAATGAAAATTATAGTTGTGATCAAAATGAATTTATTGCTTTCCTACTCTAAATTGCACGATGTCCCTGTCTCTTTTGTAAACCTGGTTAAAATTTTGACTGTAATAAGTCACATCTTTAATGTACCATTAGGTGCAAGATTTTCGCATCAGCACATCTAAATAAACTCAACTACAACCAAAATATTCTGGAGTGGAAAGAGCTGCTTCATTTTTAGGTTTTAACTGACTTTCCTAAAGGTACTTGGTTACTTCTGCATAGCTTTATGAAAGAGGGGGTGTGTGTCATGACTCACTGACACTTTGCACCTTGACATCCACCACATGAGCACCTCACAGCTGACACATTGTGCCAACTCAATGGAAGATAAATACTCCATTTATGTATGTTGTCACTGTTAAGTTGGTCAGCAAAATAAAAATTTGTAGCTTCACAGAAATTGAAGTTGTCCCTTAAAAGTGGTCCCAAATGATACTTGGAAAAATCTGCCTCCTATATCATAGAAAGAATCCCAGAATGGTTTGGGTTGGAAGCAACCTTAAAGCTCATCTCATGCCATGGCCAGGGACACCTTCCACTATCCCAGGTTGCTCCAAGCCCTGTCCAGCCTGGCCTTGGACACTTTTAAAGATGGGGCAGCCACAGCTCCTCTGGGCAACCTCTGTGAGTTGTCATCCTCATAAGAAGGAATTTCTTCCCAATATCCCATCTAATGCTGATTTCTGGCAGTGGGAAGCCATTCCCTCTTGTCCTGTTCCTCCAGGCCTTGGCCCAGAATCCCTCTCCTGGAGCCCCTTTAGGCCCTGGAAGGGGCTCTGAGGTCCCCCTGAGCCTTTTGCAGGTGAACACTCCCAGCTCTCCCAGCCTGGCTCCAGAGCAGAGGGGCTCCAGCCCTTGGAGCATCTCTGTGGCCTCCTCTGGATATCACCACTGCTAAGAGCAACAGTAAAAGGTATTTCAGGGCAGAGGGAAAAATCATTTTTGTTCTTCTGAAGCAGTCCCCACCCAAACTGAAATACTCAGGAGGAATAAAAATATTCATATCTCTTCTAAACCCAGAGTCATTCACTACCATCAGTGCAGCTCCAGCAGTGGGGTCAAGGGGACCCCTCAATGACACCCCGAGTGCAGGACACAAACTCCATAAAAACCAGGCTGCCCATGCACAAGGCACAAGCCCCTGAACCATTTTACCTGGCATCTGTAGTGGGCACATAAAAATCAGATCTTATAACAGTTTTTAGTGCTCAAAATTTCTTTATAGCATTAAGGACTAACAGGCAAGCTTGTGGAAAAACTGCATTTTAGATATGGACCAAAGAGTTCAGAGTATGAGTAGCTAAATGTACAGTTCGTTTTTACATGGCTATAAATCTGAGATGTAGTATTTACATGAGGGGTCACTTTTACACAGTCTGTATTTAGGAAAGTATCTGAGGAAAGTATCTATCTTACGACAATTTTTTTGGAGGGGAGGGAATTTCTGAAGAAAATATATTTCAATAAAGCAACATCAGTACATTTTTGCAGAAGCCTCTGCAGCTCAATAGCTAAAGTCTCTTCAAGTTGCATTTCCATAAATGTTGTTTCTAATGCAGAAGAAGGTGCTATTTGTAGTGATTTTTGAAATAAGTAAATCTCATGTCTTAGCAAAAAATGTCTTTCATTACTTAGCAAAACCAGTAGCTGTTTTCAGAAAACAAACCTATGTCTATTCAACTTTCAAAAGTTACTTTTAAGATACATCAAATTAAGATTATTTTTAAAGTTTTTCTGGTTGTTTACAATCTCTTTTCCCACAGCACAGTTATCACACTCAGCTGGACTGCAGCACTTTTCACAGTGGGGACACTGAATTTGTGGCTGTAGAATGAGCTGCAGACCACGAGAGGGTACAGACTCCATGACCTTGTGCCAGACACATTCAACTCTCAGCAACAGCAGCTACTCCAAAGATTAATCCCTTGTTGATTATGTTTTGCATTCAAATTCTCCTCCTGATACACTCCAGTACTAAAATTTTGAGTAATGAAAATTGAGAATGTTTTAATGTTTGCTGAGTATTCTGAAGAGCACCACAGAACAGGGAGGGAGGCTTGCCATGCCAGAACAGGGGAACTAAAACCAATGCTCTATAAAACAACTGGAATTACACTGAGGAGAGGATGAGAGCTGGTACAACCACCCCACTAGTCCATCAACTCTGGGTTCTATGGGAGGTTGCAAAGTCACAAACGGTCTTGACTTGCATGAGCTTGATGCAATTACCATTCCAAAAGCTCCTAGGAATGGCTGGCCAAAGATCTCACTGCACACTTGTACAGCCTTGACATGAACTTCAGAGGACACGGCAGTGACTACAAAACGGGAGGGGCAGGGGGAGACAGACAGGAAAATAATGGGCAGGGGTACAGGCACAAGGTACAAAGAAAAGTTTAAAAACACTGAATTAAAAAAAAAAAACTACAGACCAAACAACACTGGCTATATCCTACATACCTCCAGGAGCAAACCTCAATCCTAGTCAAGTCCATGAAATGAAGTCACCCAAAGTGATCCCTGCTTTTGCACAAGGGGACTCACACAACCCGATGTGTGGGCATTCCCATTCCTCTTCACACCGTACCAACATGTGGAAGAATGTTGGGGTTTTTGCTTTTCATCCAGCTAACAGGACACGTTTTTGCCATGTGGAACATCTAACCAGCAGATATTCCTGTACAACACCTGGGGTTTAGCAGGGATTCTGCAAACACAAGCCATCACAGAACAGAGCGGTTGTGCACGGATTCCAGGCTGTGCTTAAGCTCCAGCAGCAAGGAGAGGAACGTGTTTGTCCATAAAAGTGACAACAATTTGGCTTTTTCTAGAGATGGCTACCACATTGAAGAAAGTCACTGATAAGCCTGCACAGAAAATTATACAGAAGATATAAATCTGTCATGCTTTTGGGTTTCCTAATGGGCACTACTAATTACTCATGATGAGGCTTTTTAAAGAAGCACAGAAAAAGATGAGGCCAAAGGGGCTAAAACAGATGTCCAATACAGGAAGTTTTGCACTTTGAAAAAAAAGGTATTTAAAAGTATCATGTTAGAATTGGAAGTCACTGTTAGGATTAATAGCACTAATCAGGAACTTTATTCTTAAGCAAGTATTCCCAAACTGGAAAACCCCAAGACGTATTTGGAGGGAAGGAGAGAGAGGGAAACTGAGCACACAAATTAATGCAAAAACAGGTATATTTCTTAACCCACCTGCTATTAGGTCATCAAGAGTGTCGGTAAGCGTCTGTGCTGGAGTGGCAACCATTAATCCGTCTGGTTCTTGAACTAAGAGCCCCTGCCCAGCAATTTGCTGCTGCTGTCCTACATTCTGCTGATTCCCTAATGCTTTCTGAAGTTCAAGAGACTCTGTCCCATTATAACCTAAGTTACCAGAAAAATTACATTGCGGTGCTGGCAAAGGCTGGATAGGGACAAACTCTATTTGTTCAGCAGGTGGTGGAGACTGGTGTTGCTCATCATCTTTAGACAAGATTGTGTCAACCTGAGGTAACCCTGCAAAGTTATCCTCTGGCAGACCCTTATCTGCTTCCACTTCTGGGAAGACCCCTGTAAGTGAGCACTGCTGCTGCAGGGCAGGTGGTGTGTCTGTCTGACCTTTGGTCTCCAAATATTCTTTGGTAAACTGCTGTTGGGTTTTCATCTGCAACTGCCTTTCCACCTTCTGCAGCTCCTTCAATATTTTCTTCTTCTTCTGTACTTGTTCTTCTCTGTTCTTTTTAAGTTCTTCAATCTTATCTTTATTTAAAGGTTCACCTTGAATTAATTCCAATGATTTAAGTTGTGCTTTTTCAATAGCACTAATTCTCTGTCCAAGTTCATTCAGCTTGCCTTCAGTCTCTTCTACTATGCATTCCAAAGGCTGGTATGGGTGAAAAGGTGGCAGTAGGTCCTTATCTGCTACCTGCAGGGAACTTGACTTCTGCTTGGATGCACCTAAGCACATGAAAAATGTTTGAAAAAATGCCATGCTGAAGATACCCCAAACCTCCCCTCTCACCCACCAAAAATAATAATAATAAAAAAAGAATAAAATAATAGTTTCTTTTTTAAAAAATCTTTACAACTAACACTGCACATCTGTCAAAGCACAGAAAGGTAAACCCTACACTCTATGTTAAGACAAGAAAGGACAAAGCAGATAGATGGAATTTTTAATATTGGTCCTCATATCCCTTTGAGCACAGCTATTTTAATCTTATAAGAAACCCTTACAGTTTCTGACATAGGTGACAATGCACTTGGGAAGGGGAATCGGCAAGAACAGCAAGGTAATTTACATGATTTACTGAGTTGCCAAAGTTCTTCTGTGTGTGCAGAGCTTAAAGTAAGAGTATTTTCCAGAGGCTGACTTCCAACAGCAAGGTTACAAGCAGAAAGGCTCTGTAGTTGAGAGCAGACTAACCTGACAGTAAGATGATACTTGGAACTAGAATTTCTCCAAACACTGGAGCATTCACCTGCTGAATCCTGCCACTGCAAACTTAAAGCTTACAAGTGGAGTGTGAAGTTCAAGCACCTTTTTAAAAATTCTGGAACTAAACCAACAACTTGCTCACTTTCTCTTCCAGTAACAAATGAACAATTCTGTTCATTATAAAGACTTTAAAAATAATCTTCACCAAGGCCCACCAAACCTGGGCAGCCCTGCCCCAAGTGCTGACTGCCCTCAAGCAACCCGTGGCTGCCTTCCCAGAAGCCACATGTGGGAAACTCTAGTCACATCTTACTAAAAGG
This sequence comes from Chaetops frenatus, assembly GCA_013400775.1. Lineage (NCBI taxonomy): Eukaryota > Metazoa > Chordata > Aves > Passeriformes > Picathartidae > Chaetops > Chaetops frenatus. The sequence continues at coordinate 61,494 of VZTR01000485.1, read as the reverse complement.
AACCTATTAAGTGCTGAAATTTTAATTATTACTTCAGTGTCAGAACTTTAATTAAAAATGTGAAAGGTTTTATCCTGATTAACTAATTTTTTGCACTAATACTCATTTGCTTTACCCAAACAGTTATATATGGAGCCTTTAAAAAAAAGGAAAGAAAACTTGAAGTTTTACAAAGCAGACTCACATAATTAATCATTAAAAGGGGAACTAAAATGATGTACATTTTGAGCCATGGTTTAATAAAGCTAGCTAAACATCATACAGTTAAATGAAAGTCTGGATGCAAGAACTAAGTCATAGATCAGTCACCAGCCCTGGAAGGATTACGTTTCCTGAAACAGATTTATTTCTCTCTGGGCCATCCTTCACCAATACACTAATTCACAAAAATCTCCACTTTGCATTGCTGTCAAAACAAGAGTCAGAGACACCTCACTTTGAAACGAACCTTTTTTAGAGGAACTAATTGTAAACCAAAAAAATGTGAGATTTTTCTCATATAAAAAGAGAGAACAAATATTAAAATAGAATTGGACCAACTCTGTACTGCATACCTTCAGCAGACTCCTGGGAGTGAAAGCAAACCGTAACTAATTATAGGGGAAACAACAAGAATCTTACTAATGCCAGGAAACAGCCCAGCATCCCACAGCTCCTGGAGCCACCCTTCAGGATGCTCCTTCTGCCCTCCACACTCTGTGCAGGTCAGTAGTTCCAGCTGAGGACTCTCCCCACCATTGCTGGTACTTTGCCTCAGAACCATAAGTGAGTCCCCAGCTAATTTCTCAGCAGACAATGAGGAATTGGGGGCAAGTTCAGCAATCCCTGGCTCTTTGCTGGCTGGTGGCTCTTTAGCTCAAGCCTGCCCTAACCCATGGCCTCTCTGGTTTTGTCGTGCACTCAGGGGTTATTCTTTAATTTTAACAAGTGTAACTCACAGGTTTTTGAGACCACTCTTGAGAAATACTTTTGCACTCAGCAAGAATCTCTCTCAGGTTTGGCTATATCGTTGTTTTGAGACTAAGCTGGGCTCCACTGCTATAGCAACCAAACTGCAAATGAACCCTGCCTTCAGCTGAGATGGGAACCCTCTGCCATGCTCTGTCTAATGTCATCCCTAAGGTTCCTGTGTCTATCATTCTCACCCTCACACAAGGCATTCCCACAACCCAGCAGCTCTGAACATCTTCCACGACTCTAGGAAAGGAAAGCTGCAGCTCAAAGAGCCCCTCCCAAATAATAAAGTACTGATGTTGTCTCCCTCAATTAAGTCCGAGCTGGGGAGAAAACAAGCCTGCCATGGGAAAGCTTTTTTAGGAGCACAAGAGGAAGGAAAGAGCAGAAGCACAACCCCATCTCAAGAGCTGGGCTGGGCTGAGGAGCCAAGGCTGGGCTCAGAAAGTGCCAGACAGCAGCTACAACCGGGAATCATCACAGAAAGGTGGAACAGCTCCTGAAGATAGGTGTTAGGAGACCAGCTGGGCTCTCACGTTCCAGAAAAGGTACAGAAAATTACATTAATCAGTTGCTAATTAGATAGCAGGGCCACTTTTCAGGTTCCAGATCACCCTTTCTATGCCAACAAAAAGAAAACAGTTGCAATCTGTAACCAGAGATATTGGAAGGACCAGGGGTAGAAAGAAAGATGCTAAACCTGTCATGTCCACCAGAACAGTGAGGTCAAATCAGAGGTGGAAACTACACTGTTGGTAGCTTTGAACATGCAAATATTGGATGTACGAAAAAGTAGCATTTCCTGGTTTATCCAAACCTCCTCTATGTTACAATATCCTGAAAAATACTGTGCCCATTTTAGTACATAATTATGAACACACACCTTATACTTTCACTTTTGAAACATGTAAGTACAGTAAGACTTAGGAATCCAATCACAGGCCAGATCACAATCATGTCAACCTTTTTTTCCAAATTTGTTTTTGTACATTTATCTTTTAAGGGCAGCATCAGTCATCTACACAATCAGCCTATTACCAAATTACACCTAACAACATTAAGCTGTCAGTGTGACCTCTAAAGCAACTGTTTTCATCACTTTTAGAAGACTTGTTTCATATGAAAGTAAGTTGTTTAGACTGAAGATGACTGAAATCCAGAGTTGCTACAGAGATACCACCTGCCATTCAGTACCATGATTACAGGAAAAAAATTGATCAGCAAACCCAGAGTGGTTTTGGGCATGCTAGGAAAGCCACACAGCAAAGAAGGGGCTGATTCCACAATTATTTTGTGAACAGTATCACCAATTGGTCTTTTATTTGCATTCCCACATTCCCACAAGTTCTGGTCCCTACCCTGTCCAACTCAGCCTTCACCACAATTCCTGCAGAGCACACACTTATCTTCAGCCAGGTTTGTGACCAACACACAGAACTCAGGGTAAGACCTACTCTGCCCAAACACAGCTTCCCACTCACTTCTCTGATCTCCACTTCTCTCCAGGAAGTGACAGGTGTTTCCTATGGCAATTCCCTGTATTTCTCCCATACACTTAAGATCATCCCATTCACCCCAATGAGCCTCTCCCAGGTATCATTCCTGGCAGAGAGGACACCATGACCAGGTTTTAATGCTTCTGGCCACAAATAACATTTAAAGTCCCAAAACACTGTGAGCAAGAACCTGGAAAAATACTCTTCAGTTCTGTGATCCTCAGGTGGCTTTTTCAAGCAACTGAAGTCTTCTAATTTAGATTTGCTTAGAACACATTCAGTATTTATACAGCTGCTGCAAACAAACAAGTCTGATACTGTATTTCCTCATGAGTGGTTATGATTTTTCAAGGAAATTGTTCTTCTAGCCCTGATTTATAATCCATAGGACATCACTTCTCCCAGAAAAGAACTAATTCATATGCCTTTCAGTTGTATTTTACTTTTTATTAGACGAAATCCCGAGATTTGTTAACAGCTCCTTAATTTCTATTGCATTGTTAAATGAAAAAAAAAAGAGTGGATTGGAATCCAAACAGTGAAATCCACAAGATTTTTTCCAGCATAAAATAATGACAGTAAGAAAAGAGTCAGCTGTGTGATGCACATTTGTACATTCAAATACATCTTCTCTGCTGGAGACCCTGTTACATAAATCTTATGAATCACTTTGTCATTTGTGTGCTCTGTAACAGAATTGCTTGTCTGTTGTTCTTGTACTTGAGGTTTTTGTTTTTTTAAATCTGATTTCACTCAAAGTTGAGAGTTCAATCTGCAGCCTGCAATTAAAACTCACCAGCCTCATCAACATGAATAAAATGAACTCAATATTGAATTTTCATGAAAATTCTGTGTTTAACTACGATTTGTATCAGTATGAAAAAAAATCTCTAAGGACATGTAGAAACAATCAGTGGTTCCATACTCACACAAATGCGAAGTACAATATTACATAATCTTGCTAATTTGGGGAAAAAAACACCTACTTATAATAAGCAAATTCATCTGCTACATGGTTTTTAATACATACTGATTCTTCTTTATAAAGAAGAGGTTAAGTGGTAGAAGACTGAATAATGAGTTTGTATGTTCACAGTATCCCTCCTGGAACCATGGAGTAATTTTGCCAGTCGTTATCACTCCTGCAGCTGTTTCTATGGAAAATTTGAGGGAATAGGTGCAATGCCACCCAACAGGCAATGGCCACACAGCTGAAACCAGCCAATACTGAACTCCATTTTCAGCCATTCAAAAATTTGAGTTACTTTCCAATCTTAGTCTTCTTCCCAAGTTTCCTCTGGTGGCTTCATGGTATATAACTGGAAAATTGCTAAGATGTAATTGAATTAGTTGGTGGCAAGCAAGTGACTGAAGCTTCAAAGGAGCAGAATTTTATAAACCACTGTGAAAAGACTGTTACACATTTGTCCTCCTGGGGACCTGCTCATGTCTGGGTGTCAAATCACCTGCCTGCACTGTTGAGCATTTGCAGAAAAAAGTCTTTAAGTCTACAAAGAAAGTATTAGTAAAGTTCAGAAGTCAGAAGGCGTGGATGGTGAAATCTCCCTTGAGAACTCATCCCAGACACCTGGGCCAGCTGCTGACCCAGGCAGGAAATTTCCAGGAGAAAATGGCAAGAGTTGACCAGAAGATGCTGAAGCACATTAAACAAGGATCAGGGACTGTGCAGTAGAAAAATGTGGTAAAAATCAGAATGCAAAAGCTGGAAAAGCAGGAATATCAGTTTGCTTTACTAATGCTTGTATCTCCATGAAAGCCATATAACTTCCCAGTTTTACTGTTAACCTGCCCCCTATTTTTATTATGTCACACAGTGCATGAGATCTCTGCTGGGATATATAACTCAATATTAGGCATAGAAGTCAGATATCAGAGTAAATAATATTTATTGAATTTGTAGCTATTGAAGTTACATTGAGTTGTTCTTCCCCTTCTCCACACCATCAGATTGTTAGATTTAGCATGGGGATCCAGGAGATACCATATTTTGATTATCTAGCTGAGAAAGCTTATAGTACCATTTAACTTTAAGGGGAACTCTGGTGTCCTTCACAGGGATCACAGGCAAATGTGGGCAGCTTTCACCCGAATATTTGAATATTTCACCTCTATTTGGTCTTGTGAAATTCTAAAAATAACCCCTGCACCCCAAATGAGAACGACTGCAAGTTACTGCCCACTTAAAAATGACACTAGAAAAATCTAATGACAGCACATTCACAGGTTTTAAGTACTCACTTTAGGCCAATTAGTTAATTTGTAACAATTTCAGAGTAAGTGTGAAACAAAACAAATCTGGAGAAAAATTTACTGAAAACCTGATACCTCATTCTCCAAAAACAGGCAACTTTGAACTTTGACATGTTTAAAACCAGCTGACCTTAGTCAAAATATTTTGACTAAGAAAACAACCCTGCTGTTTTCCACAGGCTCCCTGAGCACCCCTTGCTGTCCCAGTGTATCTGATGAGGATCTAGAGCGTGCTCAGTGCTCCAGCCCTGCGCAGGGCATTTACAAACTAGATGGGATTATCAGCAGCTGGTTTCCTGAAGAAATCCAGTGGCATTCCTTTGGACTGTTCCCTGGGCTGGGCTCCAAGCCCCTCTCCCAGGGAAGCAGGTGCAGGGCCATGAGGAGCTGCAGCACAGCCCTGTGCTGGACAGACCCTCGGGCCTGTGGAAACAGCACACTTGGGGTTTTGTACCCAAAAAGCTCTTTGTGCTGAGCTGCTGCACCACAGCTGCTGCTGAGCAATCCTGCTCCTGTTCAGTGAGGGCAGCATTCTATAGAATCCACCAAGGAAGGGATCTCCTGCCTCTCTCCATGCAAAAAGAGCTGAACTGGGATTTCTTTGACATGGACACAACAGACACGTGCTAAATGTCGTGCACTGGGAACAATCCTTCCTAAGCAAGTAGGACCTGAGGTCTGTTCAGTCCCATAACTAATTCTGCTTCTTCTTTCACCTAATTTTCTTCAGTTCTTTCTGAGTTACCATCTTGGTGTGTCACTTTTATCTAAGCCTCTCTAGATCCACTGCTACCTCTGAAATGTTTCTCTTTTCAGTTGGTAAACACCGATATTAAATCCTTTGCCTAAGTAATTATTCAAATGGTAATGATCCCATGCGCCTTCACGCTTTACTGAAGAATAATAATAAAATTCAAATTACACCATAAATTCCTCTTGAAAAACCTCATGTCATATCTGAATTGTAATAGGAACACTTAAATGTGTTCAAGTTTTACACTTGACTTGCCAAGAACACTTCAGAAAACAAAGTGTCACTATTGCATTTCTTGCAAAACGCACATAGGTCCATAAAAAAAAAAAATCTTACTTTGCTAAGGTTAAGAGGGCAAGGTACTGCTCTCCGGCCTCCCAGTAGTTCACAGTTTATACAAAAACTTAGGGGCTACGTCTAATTGAAGGCAAGTAATTATTCTGCCTCCAGATAAACAATTTTGTTATGCAAGAACTTGACTGCTCTTCTGCCTTGGAAATAACGAACACCTCAACTCACCCCCTCTTCTGCCCCTCCTCTCCCAAGAAGTTTAGTGATGGAAGTCTGGTGAATTAAAGCCACGTGTGTGTAGCACATTACAAATGGCAGCTCAGCACAGCACACCAAGTCTGCACTGCAGTGAGCACACAGTGTTTAGCACAAAAGTACCATTTTGCCCCTAAAGATCTGAGAGACATGAGAGCTTTGCACAGTTTTTGGAATTGCTTCATCAGCCTGATGACACATTTGGGATTGCTGCATCTCCTGCAATGCAGCACAGATAAGTTTTGCTGACATGCATGAAGCATGTCCTGAACTCCTGAGAACAATGAGATCTCGCTATGCCTGTCCCAACATCATGGTATTGTAAAAAACCCACCTAAGGATGTGCTGACATTGGCAATAAAGTGTAATGAGAGCTGTTTCCTAAACTACAGTCAACTATTTGCTTTTCATAATTTGATTAAATAACATAAAACTTTTAGCTTTTAACTCCAGTCTTCTGACTCAGCATCAGCTAATCCCTTAGTGATTCCCATGCACCACAAAACGTGCTCCCAGAACACTCCCACTCCACAGTGCTAACAGGCATTGAACTGGAAGGGTACACATGTTGGTATATAGCTTTTTGGTGGATTATCTGAACCAGAAGTATATTCTTTTCATTTCTTTGCTATTCATTTTTCTGAAATCCAAAATATCAAGTGTTGCACATCCTAGGAAATGAGACAGCAAGTGCATCTGAGAGGTCACACACAAAGCATATGCATGGAGAGGGGCACAGATGCACATTCAGACATCAGCAGGTACACGGTATTTTTCTCTCTTTATTTGTGCCCCTGAGGGATTTATGTTTATTTGTTTGCTCTGGAAGTGCTCAGTGCTTCCTCAAACAAAGGATTTAAGCAGATCTAGCTAACAGAGCTTTGGATAATGTAATGTTTAAGCTCCCCATCCAAAACTGTAGATCATTAGGAGCTGCAGTTCATAACTTTGCACTTGAGAATCTGCTTCTCTTTCTGAGCTGACTTAGCACATATGAAGATTTTGTTACAGAATCCACAGCTGGAATCAAACTCCCTAATTGCCATTTAATGACTGCAAGGAGTTTTAACCCATCAGTTTGACCATGTTCAAAGCAAAAACTCTCATGTTATGATTACTCACAAAATAACTTATACTAGTACAACAAAACCTCTCCTGTAAGCAGATCTAGTATTTTATAGTGCCAACATGTTTGCATTGCTATTGAAGGAAAAGAAAAAAGTTGCTGTATCAAGTTCATGGATAATAGCTGCAACTATTCTAGAAGACCAAAGTACAATATTCAAAAATAAACACCACACCTAGAGTACATTAACTTTTTTTTATCTGTCTGCATTATGGCAGTTACCACAAGCATTTTCTTCCACAAAAAAAAATTGAATAAGCATAATTCTAATAAATTAGAATAAGCATAATGAGATTAGAACAACCAGTGTTATTATACTGTAGAATGGAAGAAAATAAGGAAAAAACTATGAACTACATAAAATAGTTTTAAGTTATACTTCATTAGAGGTGTTCAAGAACTGATGGAATGGACTACACTATGCATAAGCTCTAATAAAATGCACCCCAGTCTATGCATTTCCAAACCACATACATTCTCTGAGTGGCTACATACTGACCTTTCACCACTCCCAAGAGAGGTGGGGAGTTCTCTTGAGGGGTCCTGTCAGGCTCCTGGGGAGGTACAACCATAGCGAGCGTATGCACCGGGACACGGGGAACCTTAAAACAAAGGCACAGACATGCTCAGCTAAAAACACCTTCTGGCACACCAGACCTTCAACTGTTAATACAAGGGTACAGATCTACAGCACACTCCAGTCCACTCGTCCCAAGCTGTGCCTTCTATGCTACCTCTTGGTATGACCTGTCTTGGGCTTCTTTACTGAGGATATGTCAAAGTTAACTGTGCTACTCTGTGCAAGACCTCAGGCTGTGTTGGCTGGAAAACTGTTAACTTCTTTAGGCTTTTAAGCAGCTAACTCCCTTGGGAAGCTGCCTCTTCAGACTGCAGAACTCTGAATTTACACAATATATTTTCTTTTATATAATAAACAGAATCTGTAACACCATGTGAAGGGTATTACCACAAGGCTTTACAACTGTTGAACCAAAATACCAAGCAAATGCAGGAAAGAAAACAGCATCCTTTTGAAATCTTAGGTTTGGGACTATCCTGTCCAGGGAGCAGAAAAGGGAACAAAGTTCATGTGGTGTTCAGGTCTCTGCAGGTACCACCAACCAGTTCTCTCACTCTCTATCATTCTCATGTGTGCGGGGTTTTTAAAATTCCTTTCACTGTCTATGTTCATTTTGAAATTAACTATTACACAAGTGTTTCTTCCCAACATTGATGGTGCTATTTAAAAACAGCTCCTTACGCCTTACCTGAGACTGATCCTGAGATGGAGGTGTGAGCTGGGACAAGTCTGCTGCAGGCACCGACAGAACATTGTTTGGGTAATCCAGCAAGTAAGAAACGACATTTGTGTGTCCTCCCTTGGCAGCTTCAATGAGCATTGTTGAGCCATCCTGAAGTGAGATTTTGGAAACAAAAAGTCAGAAGATGAGTTTTGCTCCCCAGTGTAGCATCCCCATGTAAGATACAATTCTGTGACTTAAATTTACTACTTCATAAATCACCAGGTAGTTCTTTCAGAACCAATGAAACATGACAGCTGCAAGTGAATACCTTGAGCCGATGAGTGGGATCTGCCCCATGAGCCAGGAGAAGCTCAACCACGGCCAGGTGACCTCCAGCACAGGCCAGGGACACCACTGTGTGATCATTGTTGGCTGTAGCCCTGTTCACATTGGCACCTAGTAAGAGATGATCTTAGAATTAAACACAAAGAAATTCTTTCTAAAAGACAGTATCAACAAGTACAGTATTTTGTGGAACACAGACAAACTTTACTCTTGTAATCCAATTACTTCCTACACACTTCTAGGGAAAGAGCAAGGGATTTTGTCTAACTGATTGGCTTCTACACATCCTCCTCTTCACCTTGTAAAGACAAGGCAGTTGCAACAGCAACAGTGGTCTTGTAAGTGTTAAGTGAGGGAACACATGGTGTAAGAAGCACAATTCCATATGTTCACTCTGAGCAGCATCACTGTGTGGTGCAGTTGCTACTGTTTCAGACAGTACTTGATGTGCTTTTCTGAAGGAGGAAGTGTCTTTTTTAAGAAACTGAAAATATCTGCTGTACTTCAAATCTAATCTGTACAACAGAGTAGGAAAAGTAACTAGCAAAGTATTTTGTAATTCATTCTATCATGAACTACATGAAACTCAAAAAACCCTTAGGGGTTTGACAAATGCTCATAAACACATAACGAGACTAATTTTGAATATAGATCACAAATATGTGGCATTGTAAGCTTTTTAATTAGTTATGTACACTAGCATTTACCTTTGCTAATAAGGAATTGCACGGTGCATAAGTGACCAGCTCGTGCAGCCTTCATTAGTGGGGTTCTCCCACCTTCAGATTCATGCTCCTAGAGAAGAAATAACAGATGCATAAATGGGCAAAAATTGTAGCATTGTTTCAGCTTCTGAAGTATGCTGTGATGGGACCAGAATTACCCATCTCAGCAGAAGATCTATCTGACAAGCAGACTGTAATATATGTAAGCTGACTGGAGTAAATTTTCATGTTACCTAAAATACTAAATCACACTGTTAAAAAGGATTAGGACCACATCCATAATGATATCACACCATGAAGCTTCCATACTTACACCCCCCTTTTTATTTTAGTGTTCAAATGCATAACATACATAAGAACAGCAAGATCCTGTTTACTCCTCAGAAAGGGTGGAAGATTTAACACAAATGTCACCCAGTATCAGGAAGTTCACAATAACCACAAACTGTGGTGCCACAGTCCAGAGAGCTGCCACGTGCTGCCAGACCTCAAAACTGCAATAATGCCTCGAGTGCACACAACATTTAAAAAACATATGGAAGAGGATCAGAAATAAAAATGAGACAAATCATTGCAGGTCACAAGAAGTCTCTAAGAGGATTGGAGAATAAAGCAGAAAGATGAAAAAAAAGATGATACAAACCAACAAAAATGGAATGAGCATCAAGAACAATTTTCTAATTTAAAAGTTTCTGAATACTGGAAAGATGTGGTTGAATACAACTGTATTAGAGCAGTTACAGAACTAGACAATGTGCCTGCTATGTAGACATGATCAATACCACAAAGAATGCTGAGCAATGATATCAACCCTCCCGCAGAACAAGGGGAGAGAACATCCTCTTCCTGGGAGTGTTTGTATGTCCACTCTACATTCAATATTATCCTACTTAAATAATACTCAGTCTGATCAATAATATACTAGGAATGCATGGATTTTAATCAAATATCTGGGAAGCCAAGCTCTAAATTCACTCTTCACTTTGTAAATGCATGTATACCTGATAGTGGAAATTAACATTTAGTACTGACAGTGGATGACACGGCTACTTACAAATACACTCAGACAAGAAGATATTTTACAGAGCATCTCAACTCCTCCACATGGTTTCTGTATTCCTGAAAACTCTACATATATCCTTTGACATATGGCTTGCTTTGGTTGCAAGCTGCACGTTAAGTTAGTTTTTTGTTCATACATTTGAAGAGGAAACCTCTTTACTGGATTTTCTGTTGGAGAGTGGCCCCCAATCCAAGCCCATCCTTCACTGTAAGAAGCAACATTGCCCCTCTCCTGCTCTGCTCCTCAACCTTCAAAAGAGCCGTGTCACTGTCCACCACTGCTTTAACACATGGCTAAATCCCATTAGTGCTCTGATTTCTTTGCTTACTCAGTAGTACAACATACAAGCAGGCAGACAGAAAACTTTACAGACTTACTACTAAAGACACTATTTTCTCTTTTTTTTGGTTAATTAAATAGATTCCCCTCCCAAGGCAATGATTGCTTAGATGTCATAAATACCAGCTTCTGGACTGTCTGCATGGCAGAAACATTTGCAGGACAAGTAAAGTGAATTATGTTTACATGTGGGCCCTATGATTGTAAGAATTAGTAGCATGCCCTTGAGCCCTGATGCTTACTCTGGTATTTGGCATGGTTTTTCCTTCCTCAGCCACTGCCAACAGATCCTAAAAAGCCAGAAGCTGCTGTGTGCCTGAAGCACAGCAAACCCCTGGTTCCACCAGCACATCACTCCTAAAGCAGCTGTGGATGCAAAGAACTCCTGACCACCACTCTGCTCTGAGCAGGACTTGGACACTGCTGCCTGAACTATTTCATACCCAGCTCTTAAATCCTCACTGATGCAAAGATGGTGAGGTGCAAAATTTATTTTTAGCTACCTTAGCTATATCCAAGGTAGTGGAAAGTGTCCTATACTGCACTGAGATGTAGCAGATAACTGGCAGTAAGACATAATTATTTGCAACATTCTGCCTTCCTAACAGACTTCACTGTTGGAAGTCTCAAACACGGACGCCAGGAGGTTTCCTCATTTAAATGCAACGCAGTGATTCTGCCCAGTTCAACCAACTGTCACTTCCTCAAGCAGGCAGAACTTGATCCTCAGCTACCACACACTTCCAATCCTTGCAGCACCATGTACACCATCAGTCCAGCCAAACCAAACCATTTGGGTGCCCACCTGTTGCAGATCTTCAAAACTTACGGCATTTTGATGGTATTTTTCACATTGGAAGATAGAAATGTATGTTTTATTTTAAGATGAAATTAATTCTGACTTCAGCACTCTCTATAGCCCTAATAATGGCTATCAAACAGCATCAACTCAAGCTTTCAGGGAAGACATCTAGGACAAGCCAAAATAAGAAGCTGAGACAGTGCAGTGCCTTTGTCTACTCACATCCTGTCTTTTTACCTAGAATAACAATAAATTTCAAAGATTTTAAAGATCTATATATATATCTATATCTATTTCTTTTTCAGCTGTATTAGATAATCAAAACCAGGACAGAGAACATGAAAGTTGTCCCAAAGCATCCCCTCTATCTTTCCAATGTGCTTTTCCCTTGTATTTATATGATGTGCACACCAACACTTATTTTGTAGGATCTAAACACAGTAAATTGTTCCCAAACACAATTCCCTTGCCTCTCTGCACTGTAAGACTCACCACAGCATCCTGTCTCTTGTCACTGCTCCAGACCTAAGATCAGGAAAAGGAAGACAGAAGAACACCTTTGCCACATTTGGAAAGCCATTCTCTAAAGCCCTGGGTGATGTATTCTCCTGCTAATTCTGCTGGGATAGAAAGAACAACTGAGAAGAATTTCTGTGGGTTTGGATAACAGATAGGAAGGGAGAGGAAAGTGAGAGTGTTCCCCAAAACCAGTCAGGAGTTTACATTGGCTGTACCTTCTCCACTGGGACTCAAGGAGATGAGATACCAGTAACAATAATTATTTCCTTTCTAGACAAATCAATATTTCCAAGAGCAGAGCAGAAGCAGAGTCATCAAGAGCATCTTACAACAATCATTGGTATTTTTTAATTCTTCCTTTTGAGTTCTCTGGTTTAGGCAATTCCAAGATCAGCTGCATAAAGGCTTTCCCCACACACAATTCTTCTTGGTTCACAGATATTCATGTTTGTATTAATCCCTTGGATAGTTTTTTTGAGTTTTTTTTCCCAATGTTGCATATTATTTAAAAGTCCAGGAAGAAAATCTGTGTTTTCAAAGTAAAGGTCCAGCTTCTCAGTTCTTTAAGAAGTCTGCCTCATCCATGACAACAGTGAATATTTAACAGAAATCTAAATATTATTCTAAACAAAATGATCTAAAGAAAGCTTTTGATGCAAAAAAATACAGTCCCTAACACTTTGCTGATTTTCAAGACTGAACTCCTATTCCAGCAGTCACCAACCTACCTGCCCCAAATAACCTTCCTGAAAACTCAACTAAGCCTCTAGTTTAAAATAAACACCTAAAAAGGGAAGACCTTAAAGGAAACAAACAGATTTAAGAGGGCTGCTATCAATGAGATAACCTGCTGCATTTGGGAAGGTTGGGATATTATGTTTTAAAACCAGTTTTAGAAATCCCAACAGAAAGGAAAATATAGGACAAGAATGCCCTGTCTGTTCTCCACAGTCTCTAGATCTTTGAGGAGACTGAGATGCCTTGAAGCCATGCTTGTCCTCAGCACGTATCCTGAGGCTGCAGCTCACAAGCATCAAAGGCCAACCTCACCTGATGCCTGCCTGGCTCTATGCCCTCCAAAATAATCTCCTTGAAGTCCTCCTGCTTGTCCTGCAGAAGGAAAAAGAACTCATGGCCTTTGTTCTACAAACAAATGTTCCTGGTCATGAAGATCTAGAACACAAACTTAAATTGGATGAGATCCACCAGCTGAAAACTGGTTTGCTGGTATAAGACAGGCAAGCATAATGGTAAGACCAAGCAATGAAGCTCTCATGAGCTCAGACTCCTATCATGAGCCATTCAAATCCACAGAATACAAAGGTCAGACCCAGCATCTTGTTACAGACAAGATGGATTTTTGTTCATTACTCACAAAACAAAGAATTGTACTTTGCACCATCCAGAGACTGCAACAGCAAAAAAGTGTTGACTTCAAAAATGAGCTTCACATGTCCAACCACGCTTTATCTGTACAGGACTAAGGGCCAAGTCAAAAAAAACCAGAAATCCCTGGCTTTCCTCTGATTCAAAAAGTTCAAAAACCTTAAGGAAAAACATAACAGCACCTCGGATTCCTCACTGTAACAGCAACACAGCAACCTCTAGAGCTGCTAAATTCAAATCCAAGAGGACTGGCTGCTTTTGTAAATGTTTAAGTGGTGTCTCATACACAATGCATAAACCCACAGTGTGTCACACACATCAAGGAAAGTGAGTTTTTAATTTAGGAGCCATGTTAGTGTGAGGGATGCTATCACCTGAAGGCAAAACAATGATCCCTGCCATGACAGAAACATGTCTGTTAAAGCATTGTGTCATAGGAGAGGAATTAAGAGCTAGTTTGGCATGGAGGGGGTTTTTTTGCAATTGGAGTTGTGTGGATGCCAGGTAGCCAGTTTTAGTCTTCTAAGCAAAGCAAGACATGGAATCTTAATAAGTATTGAAGAGATTTGGGGAAACCCTGACAGTGTAAAATGAGAAAAATACAAGGATGAAGCTGTCCTCATGGGTTCTCTTCCATCTCTCAATTTCTGCATAAAAGCTCCCATATATCTTGTAGGAGAAAGGTAAATTCCATCACTAGATCTACTCCCATGTAAAAGAGCCTCATGTACAGGTGCAAGAGGGTCCAGGTTAAAAAACCCCAATTTAAAACTGTTCTCTATATTTCCCAGCTGCAAAAAGCTGAGATGATCCCACTGTCCCAAAAAGAATATCTCTCTTTTGTTTGCAGCTACACTGAAACAAAGATGCAACCACCTTGTCAAGAGCAGTGTTGCCATGAAAAGGGCCATCAGAATCTCCTTTAATCCAGTTGTGATTCTGTATCAAGAGGGAGCAGGCATCCAAAAAGGTCCTTTTAGTTTACTGAAAAGTAAGCAGCTTAAAAGCAGGATATCACCAATACTCATAGTGAGATTTACAGTCCTTAACCTAGTTCCTGTGGGAACATTTATGTACCTCCCACATCCTCACCTTACACAAACCTCGAGATGAAAGTAACTGCTGGGAAAGACACAAAGAAGAAATAGGAAAGAAAAAGAAGAAGAAATCTTACAGGAAAAGTTACCCTCTCACCTCTGAAATTAGACAATCCTTGCCACACTGGTAAATAGATGCGTTACTGAAGTGCTGGATATTTTTTTCTGAAGTTACTAAACCATACTTCTGCTTTCAAAAATGCTTTTATCAATTCATATTTCAGAGTTCCAACCTCCAAAATTTTACTCACATAGATCACAAAATCTGAACTAGGTGTTCTGTCCCCATAAAGGTTGCAAACAAGTAAAATTTACATTTGATCCAGCAGTAGGAGCTCAAGCTGAGACCCTGAAAGTCCCTACTCCTGAAAGGGATGGGGGAACTAGAATGTAACTGTGCACAGATGGGATCACAGGCTGAAGGCTTCAGATGTGCCTCAGATTCAGTCATTCATACACTTGGCAAAAGTGAGCTCATTTCAAATTGCATACATTAACAAGGAAAGGTGCAGGCCTGCCAGCTAGTCTTGCTACAGATTTTGGCAGGCCAACTTCATAAGGACATGGAAAAGATCCCTTCAAGAAGGGCATCAGAAAAGCACAGAAGAATTGTTAACAAGCCAGACTTCATGAACAATTAGCCACAAGGAGACAAATTCATCAAAGCACCATAGAGGATTGAGCAGTTCTCCAGCAGACAGATGAGCACTCTGACACTGCTCATTTCTAGTACAACTTGTCACTGCAGAGCTTTAAGGAAAAATTAACCACAAACTGAAGGAAGTTCATCCCAGCCAACATTTTTTTAAATTCTCCTGGTGCTTAGAAAGCCACATTGCTTAATGAATCTAACAGAGCTCTCAAGATCTTCACTGATTCCTGAACTGAATTACATATTTGATATCAAGGCCGGAGGATCAGTCCCTGAAAAGCAGTTTCTGTTTTCACTTGCCAGAACAACACCCATTTGTGCTGAAATGTGGTGGTAATGATTACTTCCAATTCAGACAAAACTCTATTGGGGACTAGAATCACTTTTCGTGAAACAATCACAGAGTGGTCTGGATTGGACAAAACATTCAAAGAGCATCCCATCCAGCATCCCTGCCATGGACCAGAACACCTTCCACTAGACCAGGCTGCTCCTGTTTTATTTTACTGTTTAGGACTTAACCAGTGTCTTCCTCAAAAAGAACTGCTTCCCAAAAGGTAAGATGTTGAATGTCCAGCTCCTCAGTGACTGAATTAAATGTCAGAAATAATGAAAGTTTCTGGAAAACAATGAAGTATCAGCAAAAGCAATCCCAGGAAAGGGGGAAGCTGCAGAATGAAAAAGAAAAGAAAAGCAACACAAGATGTACTTTCTTCTGATGTGTCTGAACACCAGCAGTCAAGCAAAATTAACTGGACAAATGTAGACAGACCAATAAATGTCTAAGTCCAGATCTTCATTCAATTCCCAGCTTCCTGGGACAACTCGATGGAATCACCTGAACTCATCTGAATGAAACTTGAAATCTAGAACAATCTCCCATGGTGCCAAAGAAGCTTTTTCATACCAGCAGTAAGGTAACAGCCTTCAGAGCCCTCCCTCAGCCCATGACAAACATAACAAATCTATTCAAAACACCTCCCAACTTCAAATAAAGCAAAGCAACACAAGCATTTGAACAGAAACTGCTTCAAACCAGAGGCACCTGCCATCAGCATCCCTACCATTCTGCAGGCATTTCCTAATTAACTTATAATCAGAATTCAAAATGGGCAGATTGACCTTGCAGGCTTTCCTTTCAGAGCAATTTTCTTTTGCTTCCTTATTCTGTTTACCTTGCCCGTTCCACATTTTCATTGGTACTACAAGAAAATGCAGTGAAACACAATTTTACTTTAGAAAGGACAGAGATTGTCCTCTGCACTATTGACAAGTTGATGCTGATGGCCATAAGCACTGCTAACCTTAGTGATGAGAGGGGGGAAAAGGACACAACTCCAAAAATTTCAAGTGACATTTAAACAGCAACTCTTGCGTGTTCTAAAGTTTCCATTTTTTTCCCATTTCAGGCTTTGCTCCCCACAATGAAATACTCCATGGGTTTTACCTTTATATTACCAAGTACTTCATTATTTTTTTTTAATATCCAATAAAGCTCCCCAAACCTATCCTGCCTCTACTAGAGCGACTCATGTTTGGTACTCAACACTGAAATGAGCTAAGTACAGAAGGCACACCAAAAATCCCACAACCCCCCCATTAATAAGACTTTCCTCACTGATAAGAACAAATAAAGCATTGAACATTACTGATATTACTGCAGAAGAATTAATAAGGCCTAAAAAAAGGTATAGTTTCAAAGAAGAGTGGAAATATTATTCCAAATTACAGGATTGGCTTATCTGTATTTCTAAATAAAAAACTTAAAAATACATTAATGACTGAAATATAAGTAACTTCATTAGTATGTTGGATTTATCAGGTTAAATGATAAATTTTTCTGGCATTCTTGGTTTTTTAAAGGGAACAAAAATTCCAGAATATCCAATCAAAACCCTAAACCACCCCCTAAGAAAAATAAAACACAGAAGCAGTGAGTATGTATAAGGGGAAAAAAAAGGAGAATACTCATCCTAGGCAACCAAAATAACAATCTTTCCTGCTTGAGCCCTGTTTGACATAAGGCCACTTAACACTAAAGTATCAACTGTTTTCACTAACTGAAAGTCAAATTTTATATCCCTGTAGCTGGTGAAGAGGCAGTTTTAGATCTCCCGCTACATAATATGAAAAGACAATTATGTAAACAATTCAGTATACATTACAGAAAATAAACATGGGGAAAGCAATGTGCTAAACCCAAGAGCTAGAAGAAAGAAAAGAGATCAGACTATGCTGATCATTTCAAAGACATTGCTTTGTTTGGGGTTTTTGTGTAGTAGTTTGCAAAAGTTAAGAGATTAACAGTGTTCAGAGACTAACACTGACATAGAGAAGCAGGAGTTCCTAATACTGAAACATTTTAAATTCAGAGCAGGTTACCCGTAAGAACTTTTATTTTGTAGACCAAACCGAACATGCAGGCTTTAATAAAAACTTCTTTCATGCCTCTTTTCAGAGCCATATATAAATCTCTACTCCTAAGCTCATCACTCTGTTCTCTAAACACACAGGCTGTGCCTTACAGCTTGAAACCAAAGCACTTTGCCCATAAGATGCAGCAGAAGCCTTACCAGATCAGCACCAGCCTGAAGCAACACATCTGCCACATCTGTGTGTCCATTTTCACAGGCGTAGGTCAAAGCTGTATCTCCCGTTGCTGTAGTGGCATGAACATTAGCTCCTACAAACACAACATTTTTTTCATATTGGACATGTCCTTATTATGTTATTTCACATCAGGTAAACATAAAAATCTCTGACGACAGCTATATCCTACTGACCAACAGCCTCCACAGTCCAAGGGCATTGCTCTCATGGCAAAAATTGCTCTCATAGTGAAAATACTCCAAGGAGAGTGGGTAAGCCAAGGCTTGGAAAAAACATAACTGACAATCTGAGCAGTTAAACCTATATGTTCACTTATTCCTACAGTCCCTCTACAGTAAGAAGGATTTCAGTTGTTACAGCAAGTAAAAGGGAATTCAGACAGTTGTGCAGACTGTCCCTTGGACTCGGAGCTGTATGCCAAGGGAAACCAGACAAAATGCATATTACTGAATTAGTATTAATACAACAGATAGACTTCTACAAATTTCCTTTCTTTCCTGCTCCTTAAAATCATTCACTTCAAAACCATTTTGTTGAAATAATTTGTCCAGCTTCATATACACCAGCTCTGCAAAAACTACACGACTCTTGCTACGTAACACATTACTCGTAAAAAAAGAAATGCCAATGTGATTAGCCATTTTCTTATTTTTAAGGTGTGAGGTATAATTAGAGACTCCCTGATGCCAAAACAAGGCTCCTTAATCAACTTTCTACACTATCAGCAGTGAAGTGCAAGCAGCGAGCGTTCCAAGGGAGCTGGTGACAGGTGTCACATGCTGGTGTCACTGCACCAAGTGGCACAGTTGTTACTGTCCCTCCATGAGCAGGGAGCTTTACTTTCTAAAATTACAAATCCAGCCAATTTTATGCTTATTCTTAGAAAAGAGCATACAAATAAATCACCTTCCACAACAAGGAAGATACACCAAATACAGCTCCTTTTTCTTTATTATTTTAAGAAGAACACTTTTGACTCTACCAACTTTATAAACAGAAAGATGAACATTGAAGCATCATTTTACTCCAAACTCCAGCAAGATTTAATTTTTGCTACTGTAAAAAATGTTTTAGTGTAGCAGTAAAGCTCATTTATCACAGAAATTCAACACATTCCAGAATCTGTCTTGCACATTACTTCCCAGCACATCATTCCTAAAGAGCTGGTTATTCAGGGAGACTGAATGCAGATAACCAGGCTTAATCAAAGCTGGAGTAACAAGCAAAACCAAGCATTATCAGTATTAAAATTTTGTCCTAAATGCAGATAGCTGGAAACAATGTTTCTAAGGAATGTGGATGCTTTCTAGATATGGAACAGGATCCAGTGCTCCAGGAGGCACTTCCCTCTGTTAACAGTATCAAACAATACTAAGGTGCAACATATGCTTTTTCCTTCTTACTAAATTACCTGTGAATATTGTTGCTTGTTACAACACTGCCACTATCAAAAGCCCAGGGATCTTCCAAATCATACAGAACACATCAAGTCTATGGTATCTGTGGGCTTCACCACTTGCTCTGAACACATACCTGCTGCCAGCAAGTATTTCACCAGTTCAAGATGACCCTCTTGAGCAGCTTCCATCAAAGGTGTTGAGCAACCAAGCTCTATATCAGCTCCTGCCTTAATAAGGAAGTCAGCGACTTCAGAGAAGCCTCCACAGCACGCCAGGGTAAGGGCTGTTTCCTGCGTTTCTTCTGTCTGTGCGTTTATATTTGCCCCTGGGAAACAAAACATCCATTACTCACCTGGCCACACACTGGCTGGGAAGGTGAATGCTCATCACCCTCACAGCAGTTTGGGTGTTTGAGCTCTGCTCTGTGAGTACAGCAGTGAGCAGTGCCAGCCTCACTCTACATCAGGGCAATCTTCCCAGGACACCTGTTGGCCATGGATCCCACTGAGCACTCCACCGCCACAGGAGCTCACCTTGTGCCAGCAGCAAGGCCACCATCTCTTCATGGCCTTCGCGGGCAGCTTCCATCAGAGGCGTGTAACCTTCATCATTAACCTCCTCCAGGTTGGCTCCCCGTTCGATCAGAAGCGCTGCCAACTCCACGTGACCTCCACAAGCAGCCAGAGTGAGCGGGGATTCGAAGGAATCCGCGGGCATGTTCACCTGGGCACCGCTGTCCAACAGCAGCCGTGCCACCTCCACGTGGCCGTCCTGCAAGCAAAGGCCAACCCAGGAGTCAGACAGCACTGAAGCCACTTGATGCTGTAGTTGCAACCAGTATCATACTAGGTCTGAAAAACGGATCCTACAAATACAGGGCCTTTTTCTTATGATGGTTTAATTATGACAATTATAGTAATACTTGGACCTAACCAACATTTAGGTTTCCATTTACATCTAAGTCAGGTTTAAATGCATGAGGAAAAAAGAGATAGATATATGTTGGTGGTTTTATTTCTTGAGGGAAAAAGAATTATGGCATAAGACTGAAATATCCAGCACAATCTTCGGGACACAAAAGTACTAGAGATAGCAAACAAGTGCCATAAGTAATAAACCCACTCCATGACTAAACCTCAAAAGAAGCACCAGAAAAAAGGATTTTCTTATTCTTTGTAGTAGTACAAAGTTCTTCTACAGACAAAAAAACCAAAACCGCCCCAATTGGCAACTTCTAGATCCTGGGAAAGACACCTGCAGAGAAAATGAAGTGGGTAACAAATTAGGCAGGTAACACGAGGAGAGAAGACTTGGAAAAACACCTAAAGGTGACTGAAAAATGCCTTGGGATGAAGCCACAGAATAAGAGAATTAGGATTGCCAGAGCAGTCTGAGCCCTTACTAATCAAAGCACATAAGTGTATCTGTCAGCTTCTCAAGAAAGTATTCTTAAACTTCTCAGTTACTTGAAATAGACCAAGTACCTAAAATCCACATTTCACCTAAGGTGTAGTTGGTAGAGAGCCACAACATCAGCAAAAGGGGAAAGCTTAGGCTGACCATGAAGCAGGTCATAAATAATCTGAGATGGACAGCAATCAGGGGTGCACAATTAACACAGTTCTCAGAGGGATGCCTAAAAGCCAAGAGCCACCTCATTAGAGGCATTACCCTAAGTGTGGCACTGTCCCAACCAAAACAAACTCTGAGGCACTTACAAAAGAATTGGTGATCAGAGACCAGACATCTCAGCAAGCTGTACCTGCCACATTCCTTAGATGGAAAGAGATGAAGACTGGCAACAGTAACAACAATTTGGTGGAACAGCTCCCTTGTGCAAGGGTGCAGCCGAATGATAACAAGAAACAAATTCCTGGTTATGGAGTTGGGACTTCAAAGGCTCATCTTCCTTTCTACTGCTTTCAAATGTCAACACACACTCTGTAATGTCAGAACACCTAGTCTGAAACACCTAAGAGCTGAAAACATGCAAACCTCACAACTCTCTCCCCCAAGTGAGGTGCTTCACAGCTTCCAAGTCAAGCCAGCCCTTGGATTGTTCCACCAGGAAACGAAGAAAAAGCAAACAAAAAACCCAACTGAAACAGAACAATGGGCTGATTAACCATTAGTCTGCAGTCATGCTGCAATCTCCTTTAGGTGACAGCATGCAGCCACTGTCCTTCTGAATTCCTTATTGGCACCAGGCTCTCCTACAGGGAAGGCTATTCAAAGATACGATTACCAGCTCACTATCGGCAGACTTGGACACAGCTTCCCACATTACAACCTGACCTTGGCTGCTTGCATCATCACCTCACAACTGCACTGAAAGAACACTTGATCCTCCAGCTCTCAGCAGACTGGAGCAAGACTGCAGCCTATCTTCTAAGGATTGCAGGCTACTGGGAGAAAATTCAGTTTTCCTCTTTTTGCTGTGCTTCCTATGGAAACAAGGTCCCTGTTTTTTCTTCAAAGAAGCTCCCCAGCTTGAAGAAGAGCAAAAAGGTCACCCAGCCACAAAAATGGTTGCAGATATGCTTTGAGACAACAGCACACTCTTTATTAAGTTTATGTTCTTAGATAAGGAAGTTTTTCCTCAATGGCTGCTTTGAAATTATGTGGACAGTTGCTAAAGAACTAAGGACGACATTATTTTTCAAAATAAAATGGTAGGTGAAAAACCTCATGACCTCATTTACAGAAACCTAGAAGAGAGCAAGTCATCTCTCCATGCAAAACACTTCCTGCAGTGATGAACAGACAATTGTAATGCATGAATCATCCAGCTCAGTGCACTTCTGGAAGGCTCATTCCATGACACTCTGAGAGACCTTATTTATAAAAACAAAGGTAGAAAACACACTAAAAAAATCCCAAAACAAACCCCCAAATGAGTGATGTGTACTACATCACTGCACTGCAGATTAGTCAGCCCTACACTTCACACAGGGAGTATTTGAAACAACACATCACCCTCCCAAAATTAGAATATTTTTTGTTTGTGAGCAGTTAGACTGAGAAGCTGGTAGGAGCTACAGCAAGCACTTTCTTACAATAATAACACACCCATTCACTTGCAGCCCCCAAACAGCTTGTTACCCAAGGCTCACTCTATTTTATCACCTCTTGCATTCCTCTCTCCCCGAGGAGGGAGCAGTACAAACAAACAAAGGTATTTACCATGCAGGCCTCCATCAGCGCCGTGTGCATCTCATCTGTTTTGTGTTCTTGATCAGCTCCAGCTTCAAGCAAAAAACGAACCATATCTAAATGGCCTTCAAATGAAACAGATCAAAATAGATAAGCATTTCACAACATCAACTTTTAGTAGTACAGACAATACACTTAATGAAATCATTCAGATTTTCACAGTGTGCTATTACAATCTTTACAAGTTATAATTGGTAAACCTGGGCTTTTAAAGTACACTTTGAAAAAAATACCAATGCAAATGTGTCAGGAGCCTTCAGAAAGCCTTTCCCAAAGATACTGCTCAGCTGTGAGATGAAGACAGACTTGTCTAATTCAATTTTACACAAGAACCTTTCCTTGTGACTTCAAGCTACAAAACTGTGCTTATACGCTATTGAATTGTACAGTGATGGATCATTTAAGAATTCCAAGGCAGCGTACAATTGAGGGCATTATCTTTTAGGAATGGGCACATGAAGATTGGAAAGTTAAGCTTTTTAATAACACTCACAGACATATTTCTGAGAACTACAATACGGACATTATATCGTATTATCTGACACTACTTTTAAAAGCTTCTACTAAGCTTTAACAAAACTTGATTTCAACTCTATTACAATTTCTGTCATTTTAGATATTGCCCCTTCTAAGTTTTTAGCCTCTTGATGAGCATTCTTTTCCAAGGCAAGATTTAGTCCTACATAAACTGACAGGAAAACAATCAACCATCTTGTCAAAGAAAACACAGGACATCTCTGTCATTCAAGGTTTTACATTCCGTGACTCAATTAACTTTTAGGTGAAAAGAAACAAGAATGACCCTCCAACATATTTAGGGGTACTATCACTGGAATTTTCCTGTACAGAACTACCATATGCTGCAGGAAATCCATCACAAATCCTCAGACAGGTTATACATAGTATGTATCCTCCAATCCTAACCACAGAGGCAAAGCCTGAAGTTACTATGACAGTAATCCACATCCTTAGTTTCTATTTGTAGAAAAACAATTGTTGGAAAACAAACCACAGAAGCACAGTGCATTACCACTGCACTGTTACTTTACATAAAACGTTTAAATAGCAAAAGAAATTAAATCTAAAGTCTGTAAAAGTTCATCATACTTAAGAATGCATAGACATTCTCCCAAATTGCACTGAAAGAAAAGAATCCAGTAATAATGAAGGCACTGTCACCCCATCACATATTACAGAAACACACATTCCAAATTTGCATTTTCTGAAGAATCAACAGAGATTTTTCAGAATTCAAAGACAGCTGGTGAGGGAACTGGGAATGAAATAGGGAATGTGGTAGTGGGTGAAGAAGAGAATGGTGGTGTGTCAAAGCACAAGTTTGGACATAGCCAGTTGCAAGTTTTCATCTGCAACACGTCAAACACATCCACCACATCTGGACACAAGCACAGACTTAATACCATTACACCACAGAGGAGTATTTCCTGACATTGAATTTAAAAGCAAAATCCAGTTTTACAAAACTCTTAGGAAGATATTCAAAGTACTGCTGAAAGTTTTAGTCAGATAAATCCTAGCAAACAAACTCAAACAAAAATACAAAACGAGGCAAGAGACAATACCTTTATAGCATGCAAGTGTAAGTGCACTTTCTTTGAACTCGTTGGAGTGAGTGTTGATTCCTGCACCATATTCCAGCAATACTCTTGCAACCTCGACATGCCCTGCACTGGCTGCTTCCATCAGTGGGGTATGTCCATTCTCATTGTGGTCTTCTATGTTAGCACCAGCTTTCAGCAGCACCTTCACTACATCCACAAATCCCCCAGCACAGGCATATGTGAGAGCCGTGTTTCCTGCAGAAGAGAGGGTGCATGAGAGCCCTTCCCATCACCCACTCCTAACATGGGGAAGGAGATCAGTGTTAACAGCTCAGAACAAACCCAAGTACATCACCAGCAGCAGCCTTTCACCTCATAGCAATGGTATTCCAGCCCATCATTCCAGGCTGGGTATAAAATCCCAAATAACTGTAACATGTAAGTTTTAATGCTGAGCCAGTATTACCAATCAGGAATTTTTTAGTTTGAATGTTATGTTTCCTACTTCAGCACACAAAAATAGATCAAATAAACATACACGAAAAGATCAATGAGTAATTTTTACTGTAGAGTTGGGGGAGTTGGTTTTTTTGTTTTGTCTTTTTTTCTTTTTTTTCTTTCTTTTTTGGCTAAAACTGTATCCTGTAATTCCTTGAAAAACTTCTACTGGCTGGCTGAGAATAAATTTATAATTTAAAGCTCTGGTACTGTAAGTGACAGACACTCACATATGGCTCATGTTTTAAATGCTACAGTCAATTTTAAGGTACATTTGCTTAGCATGGCTAAACAGCAAGATAGAAGAATATCCTGTAGTTTGGACACATGACTCGTTGAAAACTTGAACAAAGTTTAAATTCTATCTTAATAAACAGAATCAACTGCAGGTTAATGTTCTCTGTGAGGTTAGTTAAGCTCTAGTCAAGAACCAGCAACATAGAGAACATTCAATGCACACAAAGAATTTTAACTCCTCTTTGGTAAAAAGAAACAGATAGAAATAACTGGTGTTGGTAGGATGCATCCCCTGGTCATCTTACTGGGTGATTTTGGATTATACCAATGAGAAAAGATAAACTTCAAGTATTTTTCTTGTCATCTACCACTGGAGTGGTTTTCACAGGAACAGTGCTTTCCATTAGAATTTATATTAAAACCTATCTTTAATAATGGCCAGCTGATACTCCAAGCACATTCGCTACAGATCTGGTCTGTTCCTGACACATTTTCTTGTGAATGAAAGTGTTAGACAAAAACACAGATGTTCAGAAGAGCTGTGTGCCTTATGTGCCAGCCTTACTAACTGTGGTCCTGCTCCCCAGTTACCTGTGGAGGACTGTGCATTGACATCTGCACAATGGACCAGGAGGAGTTTAACAATATCCACGTAGCCTCCACTGGCAGCTGCCATCAAGGGAGTGATGTCGCCTTTATTCCCTCGATCCTCAACGTTGGCGTGCATGGCTAGCAGCACCTAGGGGAAAAGGTCACCACAGTGAGTAAATTGTAACACCAACCTTTTGTTTGTAGTTCAGTGAGGTTTGTGGAACTGGTTCCCCAGCCAGCTGCGACAGCCCCTCGCAGCCCAGTGCCACTCCCAGGTGCATTTACAGTTACTGCATGCACTCAGCTCTGCTGCAGCAAATCCTGGGTTCCTACCTTTGTTCATATCTGTAAGTTCCAGTGAAATAACTGACAATGTCAAAAGTCACAGGGCAATTCACTGACCAGAATGACAGCACAGCAATTGTCACCTGCAATAATGACCAGGGCACCCAGAGGTCAAGCTCACAGGCAAGAAGTTCCCTCCCTGTCCTGTTTTGGCACCAAAACATGAGGTTGGGCATTTCTGAGAACTATCACCTAAACATCTCAAAGCAGCTGCAGAAGCTGCTTCTTAGATACAGAAGCAATAGCTCAAAATTAACAGAAATTAATGCACTGCTGATACAAATGTGATCTAGAAAAGGATTGTGTGACAGACATGAGTTTTTAGAATGTAGCCAGTTGCAGTATTTTGGTTTGCTGCTCTTTTAGATCCTTCTGCTTGGCAGAACAGCTGGACTGTATTTAGAACAATGCCAGAAAAGTAGATTTATCATAAAACACAGGATTCATTCCTCAGATAAGTCCCTTCAACCTAAAGGCATACATGACTGCATTTTTCATTAAAGAAACCCAAGCAATAACTGGAAACCCACAATAAGCTGTATCCACTGATATTCTGTTGAAATAATTAAAAATATATAATAACGATAATAGGTAAAACGTGTACCTATCAAAGAAGCCGCTCACACAATGCTTCACAAATGTTGAGTTCTAACTGCATTTGTTACTTACTTGTGCCAATTCATAATATCCTGCTGAGCAGGCCAAGCAAAGCAGACTCTCCCCTTCTTCAGTATGTTCATTTACACTCCGTCCTTCATCCAGCAGCTTCCGGACAGCATTTACATCCCCATCGGAGCATGCTTCAGCCAAACTGCGACTGCAAAATCAGTTACCACACAGTGAGCTCAAAACACACCTGCAACAGGTGGGCAGCCTTCCTAGGCAAGGAGGCACCCTTTAAGTAAAGACTCTTGATTTCAGTGCTAAGCTTTACTCAAAAAAACCCTTTTTTTTTTTTTTTTTTTGGGGAGTGTATGTGTGTGTGTGTGTGTGTGTGTGTGTATATATATATATACACACACATATTATTTCCACAGGTGAAATGGAGATAGACATTTTCCTTATTGTCTAAATTAGCTTGTTCTCATCAGTTGCTAACTTATAATATGCTCTCAATACAGACCAGATGCAGAGAGAAGCACTCAAAGCTGTTTTTTGTGGTGTTTGCAAGACAGGAGCAAACCTCACTGATGCTATTCCCACCTCAGGGAATGCCAAACACAGAGACTGTGACCATGACAAACTGCTGACTGTAGGTGCCAAGGCAAATTCCTAATACAGACAAAGCCAGGAAGTCAGCAACCAAGTATCATAGAGACCATTAATATGAATACTGCAACCAGACAAACTTGTGTGATTAAGAGAGCAATCACTCACTCTTCTACAGCTAGGAACTTAGCCTTTCTTGATTAAGAACTCAACTAAACAGAAAGAGCAGCAGGTTAGAAAGCAACATTTTCTTTGTACTTTTCTCTTCCCCTGTGAAACCAATAACCTGATAGCACAGCACTTACACCTCCAGATGCAACACCTCTGCTTCTGCTAGCAGCCGAACAGGGCCATTAGCAAGTACTAACTATAAAATGACCTGAATTTGAGATAAAATCCCATTCCATAGCTGGGGGAGCGGGGCGGTCAGTACGTACTTGTCCACCTGTCCGTTGTTGTGATTGTTCTCGGCTCTCATGCGCGTCAGCGCGGCGGCCGCCTCGTCCAGCGCGCAGCTGACAGACGATGTCAGCCTCCGGAGAACCTCGGGATCTGCGAAGGCTTTGCCATCGGCAGTGGACAATTTACCAATCCCTTCAGTGCATGTTCGTTCATCAGTCGGGTTAGTATGAAAGTCACACAAAAGAAATGCAAAGACACTATTTTAGAGTTCAGCCACATGCACTATTAGTTAAAAATCATTTGCAAACATGCCAGATAATTAGCTACTTAAAACTAAATTATCTGCTAACATTTGCCCAAGAACAGAATATTTAATTAACTGTAATGTAAAAATCCTCTATCTTTCAACTGGCAGCTTTGTTACTTGTCCCAAAGTCTCAACTCGTACCTTTGAAGAACTTAAAAAAGCCCCAAAAAAACGTCATATTGGGGGAATAAGGATAAATCCAGGCATGAAGCCCAACACCAGAAGTTTGGGAAACACTTAATATTTTCTGAATGTGTAGAAGTTTTCAACATAAAACACTTATAACCCTTTTCCCACCCGAAACAAAGCAGACTAAGCTCTAATATATCTTTTTGTTTTAAGAGTAGGAAAAAACTTTAAAGTTTATTAGTTAAAATTCCCACTAATTTACCACTCTAAACTGCCCAGTTCTAGCTACAGGACCAAAAGTTGTGAAATGAAATTTCAAATATTTTAAGTATACTTGAAATCAATGCCTCTCCTTCACAGACATAACACACTAGAAATGCTTGGATTCAAGGAACTTTCTTAACAGTCTCTTTTTTTTTATAAGAGTTTCTTTGCTCAAATTTTACTACAGGCAGGTTCTACTTCTTACAGTTCAGCACAGCCTATTTAACATCTGCAAACAATCACTGCAGTGTGGGCAGGGATTGTATCTTCATGTACAAATAGCACAAACACCTCCCAGCCACCCACAAAAAAACCCCAAACACAAACCAATTTCATGTGCTACACAAAGCAAATGGTTTATAGATCAGTCACCTTCACCAGTCATGAGTGAGTAACTTTTCAATTCCTTAGCTATCAAAAAGGAACAAATGAGATACAAACCTCTAGACATAAGGCACCTTATCCCTCAGAAGGTTTGCTATTTGGTATGTGCATATCTCTGCAGGTTTGATTTACACATTTCCCACAACCCAGCTTGTAATTATTACAGAATAAATCATATTTTAAGTTTGAATGTTGTATTCAGACAACACATTTCCCCAGTTTCAGAGCATCCAACTTGCTTCTCGATAATGTAAGAATCAATACTTACCAAATTTCTCCACCCTAAACCTCTTTATGCCAGCACACACACCAAGGTAGCTGTGACATTACCCTGCATGGCTGGTGCAGTCCTCCAACTGCTGGCTGACAGCACTGGAATGTGGTGTTGGAAATAATGGAGAATCCTTCTCCTGCCATTGAGACAGAAACCTCCCCTGGGGTGCAGCAGTTCCCTTGGCCATGGAAACGAGCAATGAAGGTTCAATGAGCTGCTTAAGAGACTTGTGCACCTCCTCCCTGGCTCTATCCTACATCTGGATTCCTTCAGCATTGTCAAAGGGCTACAAAAATCGATTTGTAACTCATTACTCACTCCACAATGAAGTCAGAAATCACACCTCAATCTGTCTGGGCTGGAAGCCTGGCTAGTCCAGAGCAATCCAAGCACCAAAAAATGAGGGGCCGTGGACTCTTTGAGGCCACATGCCCCCTTCCACCTTCAAGCTGCCGAGCCCATCACCCCTGTGGCCATTGCTGTTAAATATAGCAAGGTTATAAACAAGCCTCAAATGCCACTGCTCACACCTTATGTATTAAACTGAATTTGCTGGTGGTGTAAAGGGGTTGGAAGTCCTGTCACCTCTACAGCTGGAGCAGGTGGGACAGTGAGGGACAGTCACTGCAAAACTGGGTTGGGACGTCAATTTAGTACCGAACACACCAAGAAAGTGACAGTTTTTCCACAGCTCTGCTTCCCCAGGATGGCTCAGAGTAACTGCTGAGATGTTTACACGAGCTATTTCTGGTGGCAGTGCTGGCTTATGCTGCCTTGCAGTGCACATAAAGTACCACTGAAGCAAAGACAAAGAATGAAGTCTTCACAACTCAGTACTGACGCCTCATCTGGGACTGATGCAACCAAAGCTGAACACTGGTAAACAACATGGAAAATTACTTGAGAGAAATCCACAGGATCCCTGACCAAAGGCTAAAAATGCAGATTTAGATTACAAGAAGCAACACAACTGCTGTTTCCCTCCACTTTTAAAGGGTCTAATTGAAGGAGCTGTTAACAGCTCTACTCTTGACAGAAGAAGTAGAAAGTATGAAGTCCAGCCAAAAGAAACCAACCCAAGAAACTACCAAAACACTACCATCAAAACCCCACACAACTCCAAAGCCAAAGTGACCCAGCTATCTGCAACTACACTGGGTATCTCCATCATTTCAGCTCACCAAGGCAGTAAAACTGACAGGTTGCCTGGACAAGCAGGACCTACCCTCTTTGTCTTAAAAGTTTGTTATGGCATTCATACCTGGGATTTCTGAAGGCAGAAGTCACACCACAGATCTGTGCCTGGTAAAGACAAATGAACTCAACCCACTACAGCTCTCCTATTCCAAAGTATTTCTGTTTTCATGGATTATAGCTGGTGGTCCCCTGGAGGACTCACCACCCACAGGTCACTGGCTCTTCCTTCTGGACAGTCAAAGCACACTTACAGCTCACTCCAGTTGCTGACTTTGTTCCAAAAAAACGAGCTATAACCACACCAAGGCCTTTCAGAGGGTAAGTGGAAGGTGCCTTTTATTTACCTCACCAGCTACAGCTCAACCCAGTTGCCATCCCCAGCTCCTAATTTCATACTTTTATATTGCACATACCAGAACTAATCAACAGCCACAAAAGACATCAGAGCTGACATTTATTTGCCTGGCTGGAGTCAAAGGGAGAAAGACTACAAGAATTACCACTGCAAACACCCATTCATTCACTCCCCTTTTGCACATTTTACTCAATAATTTATTATATAATAACAATTTGAAGTTTTTATTTTGCTATGATTTAGGATGACTAGGTCAGAATCTCAATGCTGTAATGTTTATGTGTCTTTTAATATTTAATTTACTTAATTTTGTGCCCAAACCACTTATTCTTGTGTCACTCTCATACACACAGGGACTCCAGCAGTCTGATTTATGTGCAGGATCTGGCCCAAAATTCTTGCCTCCGCCCATCCAACAAATACTGAAAGCATCCTCAGGACCATTTTACACACTCTTGCACAAGAGTGATCAGAATTTCTCACATTATTACAGTCTCTCTAATATGTTACTGATCTGACACTACCTGAACTGAACCCAGGGTCTCACATTCTGTACTTCCTGGAATATTACACACAAGCCTCTATAGAGGCCATCCTTTCCATCTTTTCATGGACTGGTCACTGTTGCAGGTTTAAGCCTGAAAAGAGAATATGGGACCCATTGTTTTTTATTGAGAACATTCCACAGTAATTAATTGTACGGAGAGGGTGATGTTTCTAATGCAAAGTTACAGCTCACCACTAAAATTCTGAAGAGTATGTTCTTAAGCAAGCCAAAAGGAAGTACCTTCATCCAACATGAGCTGCCATGTAAAGACCAAAAAGGTGAATTCAAAACCAGCTTGGATAGAATTACTGTAAAGCCTGTGCCTTCTGTCAACCTAAGAACAGTGGCCCCGAAAGTCACTATTTAAGGATATTCCTGAACAATAGACAACTGGAAGAATAGAGTGGAGAGACTTTCACCTGTACTGTGATGTTCCTGCTTTTCCCTCTGCACAGAAAAGCAGGGCCACTGCAGGGCCCACAGAGCCAGACACATCTTCTGTAGTGGGCAGTTCTTCACCTGAGCACCTGCTGGAGCCACGTACCAGCTGTTCCCAAACCTGGCTGGAACAAAGCCAGCAGCACTACCCAACAATGGAAGAGGTTGATGACTGAACTCAGGGCCAGATAATGCCAGATGTTTCACATCTTAATGCCATATTACTAAACTATTTAAATTAGCCTGAAGTTGATTACAGAGGTGTATCAGAACAAGGAACTCACCTTTCAAGGGAAAAGCTTGCTCATCAGATACACACCTATGTTCCTATAACCAAAACTCCAATTTCCTTCTTGACTTTCAGACTCATCAGGGTATTCCCATCTTGTAACTACCAACATGAGAGTTTTAAGGTAACCTGAAATCAGCTGGTAACTTCTCAGTGTGATGTGAGTTTAACAAGTCAGAGATACAGGTATTGCCTCAGAAAAAATGAAACACCAACAGGTTCCTGCCTTTGGAAAACACAGTTGTCCCTCATAGGACACACAGCTGGTGTCAACATATACTTTGAACATCAAAGCAGACTGCTCCAAAAAGATCAAACATATCCAAGAGTAAGAGGTAATGTCCAGTAATCCTCACAAAGCCCTGCAGATTCAGTGGTGATTGTGTGCCTTCCCTGTCAGTTCCAGCATATTGCATGTTCTAACACACACTGGAAGACATTTACTTGTAACATGTCCAATTTATGCTCTCACATTCATCACAAAGTCTAACTCCAGTTCATACAGAATCAGCTGCTGGTTCTTAAGAGCCTACACACCCTAGAGACAGGTTGTGATGGGAATGTGGACAGCTTTAAAAACCCAAAAGAAGTACAAAAGAAGAATCAGGGCTCAGAAATGTGCCTCTTATCTTTTTAACAGTATGTCAGGAATCTGCTCTAATCAGCCTGGTGTACAAGTAGCACCTCAAACAAGGTGAAGAGGGTTCAAGGAAGGAGAGGGGGGAAGTTGGTTTTAGGTTCTTCACTGGAATCTCCATTCAGAGTAATTGAGAAGTTCCAGACTGTCCAAAGCAACTGCTACAGCCTCGTGCCAACAAGCAGTGACCCTATCAGAACAGTATTAACTCCAGCACATCACAAAGCTGCTACCAGACAAGGAGGCAACAAGCAGAACTGAACACACACTGTTCTGTAAGGTCTCAGGTGGTTAATTGCCTGTGTTACTAACAAAAAAGTGTGCACTTGGCTCCTCTCTGATGATGTCTAAATATTCTCCCAAACACAAGCTTCATATTATATCAGTTTCAGAGCCAGCAAACCATAGAATAGCATCCTCCGTTTGCTTGTAAAGAGCAGTCCAAAGTCTAGCAAACCAAAAGGAACAGTCATTTGCAAATTTCACTGCATTAAAATATCTAATTTGCAGCATCAGAATGAGGGGCATAAATATATTTTAAATATTTACATTAATATTACAATATTACATATTGTATGCTGATTGCTCAGACTAAAGTCCTCAAGGCAAAAGCCACATATTCAGTAATGCTCTTTGGGTAAAGAAATTAGAAAATACTAATAATGCATTCTAGCATACTCATCTTCCAAAATTCATATGCTTTTAAAAACTTTGAGATGAAGTGTTGTTAAAAAAACCTAATTCACACTAAGGTAAAGAATGTAAGAGTTACAAGAAAAGTCTACTTGTAGAATAAGGAAAATAACTGTTTTAAGTGAGAGTGTAGCCTGAGCAATGCCATTTGGGATTTTTTTGCATTTTTAAAAGCATTTTATTTTGGAGAAAAGCATTATCCAGAATGCTTCTGCATTTTTCAGTGGGTCATTTCAACACTACTATTTCCAGGCATGGAACAGTAGAGATCTGATATGGTAGGGATTATTTTAGCTTTGTTTTCTAAAACACTAAAAAAACTACATTGAGGCTTTCAGTCTTTCCAAGCCAAGCACACGCCTTTGGAATCATTACCACTGAAAATCACAGTTATGGTCTGATCTCAGCTCAGCTCCAGTGCAATGAAAACTCACTGTACCTCCACCAGCCCTGGTGTATCTGCACTCCACATGAGAACATATCCTTTTATTTCTCACTATAAAACTATTTTCCTCTGTCTCAAAGTGCATGGCACAAAACGAACTCACTGGCTGCAATTTTTATTTTTCTTCCTCTCAATTAGTATTTGGACATGCTAAACAAAACTCATTTACCATGAAATTAAGAGGTATAGCTTGAGGGGTTTTTTATTTTATTAATTAGCATTTTACAATATTTCATGTGTCACCATCACAGTTCCCCACAGATTTAAAAAGCAGTTGAGTTCTCAACTGCTACAAATCATATTCCTGACAGTAAACTGTGACACTCAGAAATGACATTTTCAGTACAATCTGAAAAATCACATTCAGATCATGTGCTAAGCATTTTCTGGCAAAAGCAAAAATTTATTCCCCTGGATCGTATTTCATGGTCCTTATCTCAAAATATCCCTTCTTCACAAATCCACACTCTTCAACGTAATAGGAAATCATCCACAATATTCACCAGTGAAAGGGGATGCCTGAAAAAACCTGAAAGGCCATTACAACATACACATACTTTTGGAGAAAACTTCCCATAATTTCAGATTCCAAATCTCACTTATTGGACACTACAAACTCTTAATATTACACTTGCATTTACATCTATTTCAATGCACTTGTTGGAACAGGAGCCAGCAATCTCCACTTTCCAGCAGGGCAGCTGTAGCTGTGAGATTTTCCTTTTCCAGAATCAAAAGCCAGGAAGTACTTCTCCAGCTACAATTAGTTCTTACTGTTATTTCAGTAACATTTTGATGGCAAGGGTTCATCTCCTTTTACATCAGTGTGCTCAAATATCTCAAACTCTGAAAACTAATTTTAAATTCCACACAAACACAAATCTTTGATTAACTAGTCAATATTCATTAACATGTCTTTGGAGAAATTAGATTCATTAAGTTTCAATTTATAAATTTAGATTTCAATTTAATCTCGCGTCCCTCCAGTAAGGGCTACCTAGTCAGGGAATTCACTACCTCAGCCACCAACTTCCACTTTCAGTAAAGCTAGGAAGCCCAGTAAGCAAATTCAGCAATGAAAAACAGCTCTACATAGACTTAGAGATGTTCTGAGAAAAATCCCAATCTTCCCAAATAGTCTGCAATTTCATTTAATTCCTCTCCACCAACCCAATCCACTCCACTCCTTTGTTTTCAGAATGCAAGGAGGAATAGAAGTATTTGACAGATATGGAATACCAGACATATTTTAGCTTAGAATACTGAAATAAAAGATTGGTTTAAACCTTGTAGCAGAGATTTGTTACCATATAAGAGGTCAAATAGGACAGAATAATACCAGAAAAATTCTCCACATAACTACCTCCTCAATACTCCTCATCTTATTTCAAATCCTGACCATGCCAGACTTTGCTATGGCATAACTCTCCATTTTTCTGTCAGTTTGAATTTTTTTAAGCTTTCATTAGGCATCCATTTTCTCCCAGGCATGAACATTAAGTTTCTAAAGCTAAAATAACATGAGTTTTTCTGTGCCAATCTAACATTTGGCTATTTCCAGAAAGATGACTCTGTGCTCCTCCTGTCCCCGTGTTTCCCCAGGCACTCCCAGCAACCCCACTGCCCTCACACCGGGGGAAAGAAGAGGGAGTTTTCTTTCAGCACAGCAAGATAAGTCTGACCAGTAAAAGGTCTTTCTAGGCACCACCAGAAGTGGGAAGAGGAGAGAAAGCTGTGCAGGAACAGCAGATTACTGCCTGCCTATGACAGCAAACAGCCTCTAATCTAAACCACCTTGCCCACCTCATGCACCTTCCCCTGTCACTCATTCACAACGTTTGTTCCAAACATTTGTTTCCTAATCCAGGATCTTTATAAAGAAATTCAACCTTCCAATTTTTCAAGATTCTGTTTCTATTAAATCTCTATCGAAGAAACATTTGCCTTACTACAAGGCAACAAATTCCCAGACACAACCCTCAACACTGCTGATTCCTTACAGGAACCACGACTTCCAGACACACTCATCACATTCATCACATATGTGCATGAAATCGTGCTGATCACTCAACCAAATGCACTTTGATCCCACACACATTGCATGTAGTTTATATGGAAGTATCATGAATTACTCTGGTGTCACAATTACTGTCCTGGTATATACTTCAGCAGCAGTAAACAGATTTTCCACCTATCTCACTGTAGGTGAGCATCTGGGAGAGAACTCTTGACTCTTGGGTTACCTCGTGTTTTAAACCAGCAGCTACAATTAGGACAGAAGCAATATGACAGTGAAAACAATTGCCAGTTCTGTCTGAGAGTAACTGTTTCTACCAGCTCCAGGAAATTGTTGGGGTTTGTTCCGGTTCTGCTTTTATTTTTTTAATGAAAAAAGCACTCCTACCCACTGGCAACTAAGACCTTCTTCCCAACTTCTTTCTGATTGCAAGAAAACATCAGATTTGGGAAAAAATATTTAAAACACAATACTAACTTTAATTCAAATTATAAAGGAAAAGAATGGGATTAAACAGTGGTTTATAAACACCTACATAACCGAAAAACCTGAATTTGTTTTGCTGCTTCACTGGGATTAAATGAGAGTTACTGTGGATATCACAGTTAAACAGGAGCTTAGCATTTAAATTTAAAATTTTTTTGAATTACCAAGTCAGGGATTTTTTTGGGGTTTTTTTTCACCCTTAACACAGATAAAAGCCAGCAATACACGCCCAGAATGATTTGCCACAGCAGCAAAACCACAGCAAACTAGTTGGGTGCCCAAAGCCCCTTGCCAATCTTCTCTTCCCTCCCTTGCTATCTCCTCCTGCCACAAAGCCACGACACCTTCCCCAGGGCCGCAGCACCAGCGAGTATTTGATTCCATTTACAATTAGAGACTTAAAACAAATGCTCTTCTGCTTGTAACACGCTTAGCCAGCCTTGCTGTGATTAGCTAAGGGAAAACTTCAGCCACGGGCGGAATTGTTGGCCTGGCTTTGTTTGGCTTTGAACTGGACACAGTCAAACAGCAGTGTCAGCACATCCCCCCAGGCAGGCAGTCACCTGCTCCCAGCCTGCCCAGCAGAGCGTGAGCACACACATCCCAGCACAGCCTGGCACATCCAGCAGCACAGTGCCGGCCACGGGGAGCTGCCATCACCCACCCAGGGCCCAGCCAGAATCACAGGAGCTCTGCTCAAATTCCCAGCTTTGGGCATCAGCTCGGACACTCCTGTATGGCAAGGAAGCAAAGAAAGAATCTGATTGCTTCTGGGTGCTTATATGAAGTAGTTTTAAACCCCTAAGTCACTCTTGGGAATTTAAGCTAAGACTGTAGTGTGTACAATATTTACCCATACAACTAGAAGGGGGGAAACCTGGCAATGATCCAGAAGCAGAAATTATAACCTCTGTAAAGAAAGCTGCAAATTTTTTTCTTTATGCCATCAAATATGGAAAAATGTACACAGTTTATTTAATTATTTTACAGAAAAATATCACAGCTAATGGTTGGCAATTGTTCTTCATTTCCCAGTTCTTCCTTTCACACCTCATCAGAGAGAAATATGTTCTCATTTCAAGTCTGACAATTGCTTGGCACCAAGAATCTGAAAGATACATGTCAAAGAGCTAAGACTGCTACTGAAACATGGAAAAGTAGAACATGGAAATGGCACTGTCCACTGTGGGTGGGTAAGGAGCAAAGAAAAACCTCACATATTCCTGAGAAACATCAAGGGAAGGAAAAAAATATTTACGCCAAGAAAGGTGTTTTTGACTTAGAGCATTTTAACTCAGCCTAGTATTTCACGTCTCATCCTCTTTAGGGCTTGTGTCCCCTGAAAACAAGTTACTTTGCAGACACTCCTACCTATTTAGTGGGACAAGGGGAAGAGAGTGGAGTTACTTTCTGCTCTTTGAGTAATCTAAGGTTTATGAAGAGACAGTATCACACCCCTGTGGAGACTGTGACTCCAGGATATGACCCCCTCCCTGCACAACAGAGATGCAGGAAGGCAAGAACTCAAGTAACCTCTGAGTGCTATTTATAGACAAACAGCCCACTTGAACTCTTCTCAAAGTTTCTGGCAGTCAGTGGGAAATAGCCCAAATGGGTTGGAATTATCTTCCTGAATCAGAAAGCAACTCTGACTCAGTACAGTACACAGTGACTACATGGGAAAAAGACATTTGAAAATACTACTACATTTTCAAGCAAAGATCTGAGAACAAACTGAGTGCCAGCAACATCACTGAGCTAACTCAGAAGCCCACAGAATTTTAGCCCTCAGTTCATGCTAATTATGTACAGCAAAGCAAGCCAAAAACTGAGTATTTTCAGTGATCAAATGTACCTCTTTAAAAAAACAATCACAGCACTAATGGCATATAGCATAGGCTAGTGTATAAACTCATGTTTCAAACTGAACATTTGAGAAACTCTTCATAAAACCCTCTCCTCTGCCTAAAACGATCCACAGCCTTTCAGCACACTGTCATCATTACCTACATGCTGCATAACAAAAGATCCTAAAAGTAGGACCTCTGAGAATGCCACAATAGATTGAAGTACCAAACTACCAAAAATCAGGATACTACAGTCTTCAGAAAGAAAATAAGGAATTTATTTTGCCATGACCCAACTTGAAGAAAGAACACACCCAACTACTATTAACACCCCTCTACAAAAAAACCCCAGGGGGGCTCATCCTATCTTTTATTTTTTGCAGCATCCTCTTGCAATTTTAAAAACAAAAAGAAGAGATGCATTTTCACACATGTTCATGTGCTTGAAGCTCTGGTGCTTCAGATGGGAGATTTTGTCTATCAGAGGTCACAGAATCCAACATGTGGCACCACAGAGAACAAGTTTTATGGAGCTTCTTCAGAGCCCAATGCAGACAGAAACCGTAACAAGCATGAATCCAATGGAGGAAATTGCTTCCAGTGGTGAGTATGGAAAAGTCCAGCCAATTAGGGTTCTACCAAAGCAAACTTCTTTCACTATTTCCTCCAGGTCTTTGCTTTTAATCTGTATAAAGACCAAAATAAAGTTGTTCTGTCTCTTGCTGTGTCTCTACAGCTGGGGAGGATCAGGCACTGGGTGTGCTCGCTATAAGTGAAGGCTAATAGCCAAAAGCACAGCCACAGTGCAAGTTTATCCTCTTTTCATTAGCAAATCTTCCTACTTTCCCTCTAGAGACTTCCAAAATGTGCTGCTTACTTGGTTTTGGCAATACTAGACAAAGCCACCTGGAAGTCAGGCCAGGTTGGTTAGAACATTCTTGCTTGCTGTGGTCTTCTGCTACTCAAAAGCCAACTAATTCTTTGAAAGCAAAAAAGCAATTTTGGCCTTTATAATGATTCTGAGTTGAGAAGCTTTTTTAAAGGACATATTCAAACATGAGTGTCAGGAAAAAAAAAAATTGCACATACATACACAGGAATAGTCAACTGCACACCCAGGAATAATCAAATGCACAAAAGTGGAATTTTCAGAAAAGTAGTGGTAGATGTAAAGTCAAATTCAATTTGCAAACCAAAGGCAAAAGGCAGACAACAAATGGAGATGTATAAACAAAAGCACAGCTTGCAGGACAGATGAAATAACACTCCTCTCTCCATGCATCAATAGAGCTCAACTTCAGTAACACGAGTCATTTGGGGCATAAAGTTATGAAGAACAGAGATCACGTACAGAGACTTCAGAGGAGAACAAGAGCAGATGAAAGTCTAAAGAAGAGAGCAGAGGGCAGAGAATGAGAGCAGAGAAAGGTTTGATGTTATTTAGTACAAAAAAAACCAACCCACCCAAAAAAATGCCCTAACAAATAAAAACTCCATCAAACTGAGGGTGATATCAGTCTGCAAGTCAGCTCTAAGCCTGGCTGCACTGGAAAAGGGAACACTGAACCTGGATAGATGCATTCAACAAGCAGTCAAAGCCACCAAAAACCACCAACTGCTTTAGTACATCTTCCTTCCCTCACAAAGCTCTTCCAAAGGAAGCAGCTCAGTGCTCCCTTCACCCTTGAGTTACATATTTCAGTACATAACACTGAGGACTGGCAGTCCAAAAAACCTTCTCATCCCAAGGACTGCAGTGGGCTTGGCAGGCTGTGGAGCTTCCAGCACCAGAGATTGTCTGCCTAACCAGTTCCTAAAGCCACCCATCAGGAATGGCACAAGCACAGCTGAATTTGCCTGGGGAGAAGGAAGAGAAGAAGATAAAACTGAAGCTATCGAGCCTTTTTTCAGCCAAATTTTTGAAAAACTTTTAAGAAGCTGTATAGAATTTGAGACAAAAGTCATGCCTAAATGACAAGCTAA
Organism: Chaetops frenatus; assembly: GCA_013400775.1. NCBI lineage: Eukaryota > Metazoa > Chordata > Aves > Passeriformes > Picathartidae > Chaetops > Chaetops frenatus. The sequence continues at coordinate 21,816 of VZTR01000485.1, read as the reverse complement.
AAATTCTTGGTTTGGAGGCAAGCTTTGTTACACAGGGGGAAAAGTTCCTGAAGAATTGCACTGTGCATTTTGCTCCCACAGCAACTGCTTTCCTGATGGATACGACCAGAATAACTTTATGCAACTCAATAATTTTTTTTAATATATCCTAGTATGTATTGAATCTTCAAGTATTTAAATAATTCATATTCACAAAGAATATAACCTTACTTTTTGTGCAAGATGTTTAATGTATTATAGCTCATTTTAAATCTAGATATTTAAGTTCTTAGCTTTCAAAGTAAGGTCTGTAAAACAGCACAAAATATTTTACAGCAGGAAATGAAGATGCTCATACTCCACTGCAAAAAAAGCCACTTGTTTCCATAAGCAGAGTCAAAGATGAGTGGCAGTATATTTTACATATTTTGTTTTTCATTAATCTGGTGAAAACTAGCTTGATTTTTAGAAATAAGCAGAACATAATCATTTATGCTATGCATATACTATATTACCATTTGTTTTCTTAGAAACCTGCTTATAATTACTTCCTAAATATACAACAGTAATATTTCATCAAAAGGAGTAAAAAATTTAAAAAACCAACCAATTCATGTGCTACACTGCAAAGTACTGATGACTCAGTAAATCTGTTACTTGTGACACTTTAAAAGACCCCAAATATTTTATAAGAGTATAAAACTTACAAAGGCATTATAGGCAGATGTGTTATAGCCCACACCAAGAGCTCAGGTAACTCCTCTCAGGTGTCCCCAGACACAGAACACGACCCAGACTGTTTTGGCAGCAAACAGCTCTGCTCCAATGCAATGACTCCTCACAGGACACTCCTGTCAGCTCCAGGAGGGGAGGCTCCACATCCAGACTACCAACCTGACTTACCAGTTAGTCCAGTATGGAGCGAAGTGGCTGGCACTGGTTACTGCCACCACGCTTGAATANAAAAAAAAAAAAAATCCCAAAAAGGGAAATCTGATAGACTGATTCTGATCGGATCATCTGCACATCCCAAAGCATCCAGCCAATACTCAAACTCTCTGTTGAACACTTCTGAACTCTGATTTTATCACCATTTGCTAAGGAAACTACATGACTGACAAATGCAGACAACAATAAAAAAAGCAAACCTAGATTTCAAGTCAGTGTAATAGAGGTTTTTTAATAAACTACTAAGACTCTTCTTGCAGGAGATACGAGCAAGAGATGGAGGTTTTTCTACCTCCTCATGCCTTCCTCACTCTGATGAACTCAAACTTCCAAGAGCAGTACATGCTACATTTCCCCCAGTTTCCATCTCGGTCCCCCTCCCTCCCAGCATCCCAAAGACAGCACCACACCAGAGCCATTGCTGAGAGAGGAGGCAGAGACACAGACCAAAGAGAACAACTCTGTACAAGGTACATCCTGTCTCAATTCAGGCACTCCACAGGACTGTCAATAGAGCACTGCTGCTTTTCTCCTGCCCAAACTCTCCCTACATTCCTTTGGGCTGAGGCTACTCCAAGCACTAATATAGAAAGAAGTCCTGAAATCAATACTGAATGGAAAAAAGCTTTTAACCAGCAATAATATGTTCCCTATATTGGAACAAGAAAGCACAGGGTATTTTATTTTACAGAAGAATCCAACTCGCGTGAAAAATAAAATAAAGCAGAAGGAAAATAGAAAGGAGTAGTTGAGTTAATAAAAACTGTATCCAGGACTGAAAAAATCTTGTTAAAAGGAGGATTGCACAAATTCTTTATGGAACAATCATGAAGAACTTGCTGATTACTTATTATTACCTCTGAGATACATACACAGATATTTATAAATACGTAGGCAATTTTCAAGATTGAGGAGGACCCTGGCCAATTTTTATACTTTGCAAAATAAAACCGGTAACTTTTTGTCTTGTCTCTTCCCATTCCCCGCTCCCTCTGGAGAAAGGTTAAAATTATCTTCACCAAAGAACTCCAGAAGTAAAGCTTCAAGAGCTGGTAAGGTAACTTAGCCATCTGATACCTAAAGGCAGCAATTTAAGTGTTATGACAATGAGACTGCTCTTCACAGCAAAATCCATCTGGAAAACAGCTAAAAAGTATGAAGCTGGTACATTTAACACGCTGTCAAAGCATGGAAGTTAATTTGACTCAGAGCAGGATTAGACTAGACTTTTACTAATCTAAAAGCCTACTAGACTAGAAAAAATATTTAAATCATGCAAAATCTCTGAGAGATATAATATTAATAATTCAATTACATGCACACAATTCCGTTTATCCAACTTACTCAAAAGCACAACAAATCTGTATGTTTCACATACCATATACTCCTTCCCACTCTGAATCTTTAGATGGTGAAGAAAGAAAATGAGTAAGTCATTGTAATGTGCCAATATCTCAAAAGGCAGAAACCTTCCAGTTAACAAGACAGTGGTGATTTCAGTGGCAGTGCAGCTTTGATCTCTAAAGAAACACCTACAATGAAGTCTATTCAAACTGTCCTAGTGAAAACTGTTTCTCGTATTTGGTCTGTATACTGTGTCCATATAACACCAAGTATTTTACATCAGGTCAAATTATGCTGAAAAGCCTTTCTTGGTTTACAATCAGTCACAATAACTGGACTAAGGTAAGATTTTGGCCATGTTGAAGAAGGCTAACCACACCTCAAATTTGATACTGCAACATTTTTACAATAAAGTTACATCTTTGCTCAAATTCTGGCAATCCTCTCTGATTCTCCCCCAAAAGACCCTACTTTTCTTTCTTTATTTCATAACACCAAAACAGATGGAGATTTGCTGTATTCCACAAGCACTCAGGTGCAACCAATAAATTGACAAACATGAATCTGTTTCCTGCAGACCTCCACTCCTATAGTTTCAAGTGGAGCTTGGACAACGCTTCAGACATTAAATTTCTAATGCCCACCTTCATTTAAATCACAGCTCAGTTACTCATCAGCCCTAAGAAACACCAAGTCCACACTTGAATCTTATTCATAATAAATGACAGGATCAAAGAATTTCTCTAGCCCAGTCTCTGACACTTCCCAAGGGCTCCCTTGGATGCAGGATGAAAGGAAGCTGTGCCTCTCTGGCACTGTTCTGTTAGACCACAGCTCACTCCCTGGTAACCCTCGTTGTTCGTGAATAATGAACAGGTTTGAACACATCACAAGAAACAAAAAAAAGCAGGTTTGGTCAATAGGTTGTCAAGTGAGTAAATAGAAATATACACATGCAGAGGAAAGCACTCCATTTCACAATTGCTGAATCTGCTCTAACCTTTCAGTTTATCCTAAAGCAGGTAGATCTCATCTGGGCTCATTCATATTTTGATCTGTGTTCTGTATTTCCACTAAGGAAGTGATTAGTTCCACTTTTTGCCTTTCCCAGCTCCAAAATACATAATCTGTTCCCCCCGACCCACCTACCAGCTTTAAAGAGCAGTATCAGGCCCTAACACCTGAATGTACTATTGAAATTTACAGGTATTAACAGATACATGTTATTAGAATTCAATTTCTCTTTCACCATTTACACTACAATTAATCCCTCAAAGTCTCAAAAACACCAAACCATTTCTGTGAGGGTCTCCAGGCACCTTTAATACTGTATTTCAACAGAAAAGAAGGATGTGTATAACTCTGCTCCCTGCTTGAACATAAGGATGGACTATTTACATGTTTCATTAAACAAACCTTTGGCTCAACATTCTCCCTCTCAAAATATTTTCCTCACAAGCCTCTTTGCAAACAATAGTGGGAGTCCTGAAGAACTCACTGCTTATGGAACTCCTCCCCATGCAGATACTCAACAGGAACATCATGTCCTCCAAAAGCAGCCAAAGTTTCTGTACCACTTTCTTCTGCATTTTCTTTTTTGATGCTTCATTGTCAAAGTGTCAAAGTGTTTCAACGTTCAGATTGAGAAGGAACACACTTAAAATCTTTGCTGGTAGGGACACAGGCACTCAAGCTATTTCTTAAAGTCAGAAAGCAATTCAGTAACACTCTATGTCACTTCCCAGAAAACTCAGCCAAACCATGCTGAAACACTATCAACAGGGTATTTCAACTGCAGGGATTAACATTTTGACATTTCACAACTTTCTGTAGAAATCTGTTTTTGGTGCAGCATACACCAAATGGGCATCCAGGATTTTTATCTGGCCATGTGCCTGAACCAACACCTTTCTCTATCCTCTAAAACAACCTGCAGAAAGAGGACTGCACAACACAAGTGAGTCATTTCCCCTTCCTGATGCTGACACAAGTTGGGAAAAGAAAACGAAACCAGTTTAACCTGTCGAAATTTTCCCACTTTGCCCTTTTACCAACACATTTTGAAGGCCCACAAGGAACCCACCAAGAAGAGCAAGAGCTTTCACCACTCTAACCAATCATTCCCAGTAGCAAAGAGCTCTCATCTCCAGCTCTCAACTACTGTCCCTAAAAAAGGCATTTAATAACCTTCTTACTGAAGATCCACATAAGAATCATGACTCTTCAGAGACGAAATATATTTTAAGAAATCAATAGTGCCCTAATTAACAGTGGAGCAAAATGTTTCTAGTGCAGAATAGGACTCCACTCTAAGAATACTAATAATCTGTTTAATTACAGCCTGAAAAATGGAAAGATCCTCCAAGCAGGATGGTTCTCATTCCATAGGTTGTTTTACCTATAAATCCCTTCTCTGCTAATAGGAATTAAACTGAAGGAAGATATACAAGACTTGGTTTGCTTAGGTTAAAATTTGCCAAACAACAGGATTCAGTTGTTTTAATTTATCTTCGGTTTCTGAAGGTGGAAACGACTGATATTTGCACGGTCTCTTAGTCTTCAGATTGTAGAACTATTTTTTATTTAAATAACACAAACACTGACAGTTGTTTAAAGATAATTGTTCATTAAAAAAGTGCCTGTTCTTTCACAGAATAAAGCATGGTTGTCTAAACTGAAGCTAATCAGGCAGGTTTTCAGAGAACCTTGCAAACACAAGAAATCTCTGTTTGTGTGCACACAGATATGTACATGTGTGTAATTGCTGCTATGCCAAAGGGGGTGAGACACAACCCTCCTGCTAGAAATTTGGCTGAAGGCTATCACCTTCAACATCTACAATCCTTGAAACAGAATAAGCAAGTCGAACATGCAAGTGAAAAAATATCCAGCATTCTCATGGTGGGGAAATACAACCTATAGAAACATTTTCAAGCAGTTCAAATAACCTCTGGCTTCTACACTCACCCATGCAGCAGCTCTCAAATCGAGACAGCTACTTACAAACAAAACACAACTCTCACAAATCCTACAGTACACTGCAGCTGAAAACCACTTCTGCACAAGTACTTTGAAGAACAATATCCCATGTGGCTGCAGTTGCTAGAACTTACCTTCCAGAACGAATAAACAACATATCCACGTGAGATCTGAGCATTAAAGGATTCAGGAAGAATGAGCAAAACTAGTTTTGCAAGTCATACTCATTAAGATCCTAATGACACAGCCACAAACCTGGCATGTGAGAAGCCCCAAGAAATCCATGACACCAAACACAAGACTGATTTTCCTCTAGGTTGTAAGGTGGAATCAAGCCTATCATAGGAGAAGGGGATCATCACAACCAAGGCCAAGCTACACTTGGAGACTACAGACATGGCTTTAAATGTCCCTGTTTGAGCCACAGTTCTGCCATCTACTTTTCCAAGCTATCCTTAATGCTGAGGACTGAACTGTGACTAAAACCCACCAGCAATCAATCACTTGCTTTTGCCAAACAGCAAAAGAAAACAAAGGCCCAACACTAAGCTGCCATAATGCCTATGATGAAAGCCCAGAAGCTCACTTAGGGTTTAGAAGGGTATTTTCAGACACAACCAGGCAGATAAATCCAGTGAAGATATTAGAACATCTCCCAAAAACACTAACTCCTTTTTTGATCACTGTCAAATTATGGCTTTTATTAATGAACTACCAGATTTGCAGCATCTTCTTTAGGTTAGCCTGATATTTTCAGAGTTCCAATTCACAGTGAGAAAGACAAGTACAGCTTAACTAGAGAACTTTCCCCAGAGTATTTTCACTCTTTTGATTGTACACATTCATCAAGTGGCATTAATTTTGTCCAGTCTTTTTAGAGAAGGAAATGAAGTCCTCAAACAAATGCACTACTTTTTTGATTTGCTCTTCTTTCCAGATTCCTTCCATTCTGCCCATGTACTTGGGAAACCCAGGCACAGAAACCTCAGTTTAAAAACAAATCATCTAATCCTGGGAACAAATACCCAACTACTGCTTAGAAATCTGAAGACAGCATTCTAACAAGTGTTACAAGCAGCAAAGGTATGTCCTGGATGTGTTAAATACTCTGAGTTCCCTGTGAGCACTGCAGCCCTAGCACTGCCCCATAACATCAGCCAGAAATAGGCTTTGGGACAAAGCAGCCACCCAGCTACATGAGAGGAACTGATTTTCATTTTTGAAAGTGCTTAAAAAGGGACTAAATTATTCAAATTCCCTTAGTGCATGGAGTATCCCAGGAATAGTCTGTCTTCCCTGCAAAACAGAGTTTGGTCCTCAAGAGTTATAGCAGATAGGCTGCTACAACTTTCTGCTGACAAAAGCTATGCTGGGTTGGGGTTTTTTCAAATCCAAAATGCAAAGAGAACCCAAATCCCAAATCCCTGCCCCCTTTGCCTCCTTGGGATAAAGTTCTCCTTTAGGACTGCACACAGCTTAGCATCTAAACACCTGCAAATAAGTGCTATTTTATGTAGCTCTTGAAGTGTTATAAAGTAAGGTCTGAAAATTACAATTTCAGCACACCACTACAAGTCTGAGTATACACCTGTGATGATCAAATGGGATTTGTTTCAAAGCAGGGATTTTATATCTTCTTGTCCTTGGAATTTTGAAACTAACAAATAATTTTCAAATCCATAGCAAACATCCCAGTCTAAATCGTAGGAGGATTTGAACTAGTCAAGCTTTCACTCTTAAGCTAATAAAAGTAGAGGCAGCTATGTTCATCAGGTCTGGTTCCAAACCAGGTATTTTTGATATGTTTTTTCCAACAGTGATACCTCAGAACTACAAAATGCAAAAATGTTTTTGTGAAAGTTAAAACAGAGAAAAAGGTATTTTACCTGTAAATTTCTGGAGTAGTGAATTAATAATTATATACTGACCAAACCAGCAGGAAAAAAGTCATTTTAGCAAGTCTACTTCCTTCCATTCTCTCCCCATTAATTCTCCCTCTGGTAACACATGTAATCTCAAGTTAATGAAATATCATTTAATTCAAATTAATTTTTCTAACTTTGTATGTACAGAGAGAGTAGACCAAGCAACCTGCAACACTTGTAAGAGTTATGATTTTCCATGTTCTGCTCATCACGGGAAATTTCCAGACTCCTGAACATTTCACTGCTGTCAAAATCTATGTGCTGCGAGATCTGTGTACAAGTCAGGTTGAGAAACAAAAAAAAACTATACAAAGAAAGTACCTGCTGCCTCCAGTAAGGCTTCTAGTCTTGCTTGTGTTTCTGGATCCACAGTTCTCAAGTCCGCACCTTCTGCAGCACTCGATAAGAATAACTCCGATGTGGTTTTAAGTACTGGGTTATCAAGATCTTCTTGGTCCAAAATAAATGATTCGACCTGTTTGCCAAGTTAGAAAAACAATTTTACCATTTTTAAAGCTTTAAAGTAAATCTAAAATATTACCAAAAGAAATCCCACAAAAATAATCTAACTGTCATAATTGTATTTTAACTGCCAAGAACAGAGAACAAAACTGCAAAAAACATCTGGTCAACTCACTGGAGAGGTAACTAAAATCACAAAAGAAAAAAGCCTACATAAAAAGGAATTATTGCAAAAATTACAGTTTAAAACACCTTAAATACAAGGTCAACTCAGATTAAATATCGAGTAAGTGTTATGCATGTTTGCACCCAAGCAGGCAGCCACAAGAGGCTGTAACATCTTTGTCACCAGAAGCTCATCTCCCATGTTATTAATAAAAGCCACCAGTAATGACTTTGGTACAGCTGGACCTCTCTGAGTGCCAGGCAAAGATGGAATGTTTTCCCAAGAAGCCTTTCACTTCTCTTTTAAAAGTAATTTCAACAGAGGTAGCACAAAGATTTTGTTTGTTTTGAGCAGGAACACAAGAGTTGACCAAAACTCAACAGCAAAACATCTGTCTCCAAGCTGGCACTCAGCATTGCCCCAGTCTGCTGTGCTTTCTGGACAAGAACAGATCTGCAGAACGATTAAGCAGGCAGGTATTCCAACCAAGCAGCAATAATGCTGTCCCACCAGTACCCCACGTGACCTCCAAATACAAGCCCATGGAATTACTCAACATAACACACTGCAGTTTTATGACAGCTTGCCAGAGTAAACAAGGAGGATACCTGACTCACACTCTAATGAGAGCAGAGCTACATCTCAGAATCTCCCAAGCTCAGACATTATTTTCAGTAATATTTTAAGACAAAAATACTGTTTCATAATTAGATGTTATCTGTACCAATACTATTGGGTGCCTTAGATTTGCTGTAGAAATGAGACATTCCTGTTACTCAGCCACTGCTGTCCTCTCCCACTTCACACTCCAGTCTCATCTTCCTTTCTCAGTCTCCCCCAAAATACTTTCCCCTGTTTTCCTCACCTCAGCAGAAAACTACCACCTTGCTTCCCCTGGAAGGGGAAAATTTATACTTTAAAAAAAAATCTAATCAGGGCACCTGCAAATTCATTAAGTGCTCCATTGTGTGAACAATGTTAAGAGGATCTGGGAGCAGCACAGAGCACTGCTATTCAAGAGCAACTTGGGTTCGTTCATTTCTTTCCCTTTTTGATATGTAAATGGCTGTAACACTATCCCCTGGTGTCCAAGCCAGCCCTGTGTGCCCGTGAAATGCTAACACCGCAATATAATGGGAAACAGGGAACAAGTATGACTTTTTAGGAACACTGAACATGACGTCCATATCTCTGTGGATATTTGTGATCCCAGCCGGCTTACAGAAAGTAGATCTTGTGTGCCAGACACAAATATTAAGGGTAAGGCAGCAGGCTTTGATTTGGTGCTCAGAGAAACAAGATTTCTAGGTTAGTCCAGGCAACGGTCCTAACACAAGACAACTGTCACTGCAAGAAAGAGTGAAACATTAAACAAGCAGAAAATTAGTGACCTAAACCAGTGATACACGTCTGTACTACAAACAAAGAAGAGCTATTTACAACTCACAGCAAAATGCCTCCCTACAATAAGATCCCCCTCAGCAGAACTCAAATTCCAGGTTAGTCCATAGCTGGCTTAAGAACTCCCTGCTTTCATGAGCTCTGATGCAAAACTGACTTCTGGGAAAATTCACCCTTACCTACATAAGTACTTCAGGGTTTTTCATTTTTTCCCCCCAAGACTACACAAGGCACTAATATGATGGAAATAATATTCCTATTGCAACATGTTTGTGTGACCTGGTGAAGGGCAGAAAATCCCACTGTGTGTACATGACCATTCATTATATACAGCTGAGAACGAGACATAAAAAATTTGATTAGATGCTTATGGACATTTTTCATTGTCAACTACATGTAACAGCAGTCCTCCCTTTTGAGGACATACCAAAAGGAGTAAAAATGTCACCTACCACTGAAGCAACTGCACTTGAGAACAACAAACACTGCAGAAACACTCAGTGGCTCCTGGCAAGCCTTAGGGTTCAGCCTTGGGAAGAGCCAGGCAATCCTCAGCCAAAGGGAAGCACAGCAGCCTTGCAGCAACCTGCCAAAAGCTGTTCTGCTGCAAATTCTAAAACTTCATGGTTTTGACACTTTGGGAAAGATATGGACCATTTTCACCCAGACTGCTGCCAGCCCAAGCTCACTGGGATATATTTACAGGATATTACAGGCAGCAATGCACCTCTTGAACCTAAATCAGTGTTTATTCACCATTCACAAATACTCAGCTTGCAAGGAATCTCTCTCCCCTCAACAGGGAATATATTTTGCTTACAGGAACCTCTAAACAAGTCTGTCTTTTTAACAATGATTGTGAAAACACTACTAATTAAAGCAAATTACACACATAGTTTTTACCTAGGAATACAAGTTGGGTACTACTGGTATAGTCTGCTCTTTTCACCACTCCTTTCAACTCCTCCTGTCTTTCCTGCTCTTCTTTACATCAGCAACTGTACTTCCAGAGACCTTGCATATTTAAAATATCGCAAAAAAATCTTGCTTCATATACAATATTTTCATCATAGTTTCATATCACAGGAAGGCAGATGCTTCCATTATTACTGCACATGTTGAGCATCAGTTTTTAGGTTTTGTTTTGATTGTTAGTAAGAGCTTAACAAAATACTCACAATACAAATATAACTTGAGTGTGAAAATCTTGAAAATCCATATACAAAATGTTAAAATAGCTGCACCACCACCAGTCTCCCAGAACAAACTTCAATGTATTCTCAAGTCAGAATGTCTGATATTTCTGTAAATCAATGCAGTTTCTCACACACTAAGACAAAGCTACAGAGAATGAACAGTTGGATATCTTATCACTAATAGTGGAGTGAGAAACTACCTAATTGATCAGATGTCTCGTGAATTGAAGTGACCTATAATGATCACATTTTAATAATTTTTTTCTAAAATCAAACTATCCCAAATATATCAAACATATTTGGCTTTTTTTTTTAATAAACTTTATTAAAAATCAAAACAAGCAAGAAAAACCTCAAGAATATTTCATGTTAGCATTCCCAGAAGACATAATACACGGCTCATGTGACAAAATTTAGGCACTCTGCTCTATCCTAATCAGATCTGCAGTGAAGTGATAGAGTAACCAGTCACTGTGCTATTTTTGGATTATTTTGTGAGCTGCTTTGGGCAGTTAATAAGCATCTTACTTGGGAAGGCTCATTAGGAACACAAGGATTCAAGATATTATTCTAACTGCCCAAACAATTTCACCTTCCCAGGCAAAACCCAAGAAGCTGCACAGGACTTGAGGGCAGAGCTTCACCACACCGTGTGTCTCGTGCTCTTCCACAGCAAGGATGGACCTCGCCTGAAGTTCTGCCAAGGACAGCAGCAGCCTCGCAGCTCTGCAGATCCAGTTACACCCCTGGTTCCTCCCTACAGAGCAGCTACACCACAGCCACGTGGCCTCGACTCCATCCGTGTTTACATATTAATACCAGGACTGAGTTTGCTGCTGGTCAGGGGGGATGAAAAGGGACTTGGCAGGTACCAACATCATCACTAACACCGGCAGTTCTGGTGAGATGGACAATGACGTGCAGGGTTACAACACATTTCTAATATTAAATCTAAACTGATCTTCCTTATGTTGCACTACTGCAAAGTACTTTTCCCAGAATAGCCTGGACCTGCTCACAAATAGCTTGTTCCTGACAGGCTACAGACGATGGGAAAGCTTCCTGGGTAGCTGCAGAGCACTGTTCTCTCCTCCTGCAGGCAAGGGCAGCAGCAGAGGCAGCTCCTTCTACCTTCTCCTTCCATTTGTGCCACACTAGCACTCCTGGGAAGACTATCTTTACAAAAAGTGTTGATAGGAAAGAGAAAGGTGCTGTTAAATTATTTCCTTGAACTTGTATTTTCCAGGAACCCCCTGAACTATGAACACTTTTTTGGGGTAACAATACTCTTCTGTGAAGTGCCTACAAATAATGAGGACCCAAGCTCTTGACTGGGACTCCTAAACTCCTATTTTTATGCAAATAAATGACTACCTGAATTTCTCTTTTGTGTTAGGAAACCCTTCCTAATTACTTCTATAATTCCATTTGGACATTTTCACTCCATAATTAACATGTGCAATGCTGTATTAGGATCAACTAGAAAGTTCTTGTAGATTTGTCTGATAAACCCAACCTCTAGCAGCTTATGTCTTCATGTCCTTTATTAAACCAAATGTCAATATTGGATTTATACTTGCAATCCTGCTCTAAAAGTTTTGAGGAACAGTGATAGGACATAGCACTAAGTTAAGACTGAAGATTAGATTGTATTTCAAATTTGACATCAAACTCCTTTAAATTCCAGAAATAAAGGATGCCAGCTTCAAAACCATAATTATTCCAAGGAGAAAGTAAAGTAAAGTTTGCCCCTGACATGACACTCTTGGATGCTCCCTCCATCAACTGCAGCACTACCCCCCTGGTGTGGACTTAACACCACCAAAAGGCCTGGTTTTGATTTACCAGAAGATGCACTTTTCAGCACTCTTCCCCTGCCAGCCCAGCCAAACATATTTGCACCTGCTTAAGGTGCCTTCCTGCACAATCATTTCAGTTTCAAGAGATGGAGTAAAGGAAGAGGAAAAACCAGACACTAATGTAGATATTTTCACAAAACCTTTCAGTGGGATCTCAGGACACTGTCCTTTCTTGGCACTTCGAAGCTACTGAAAGGAAATAAGTATTTCAGGGAAGTACTCTGGAGTCAGTACCTAGAAACAACATAGAATCAATGGGAACATCAATTCAGACATAATTAATGATATAAAACCATACCCACTCTGGCTTGAGCTGTAATTTCTGAAAACACTTTCTTCCATTAAAAAACAAAAGCTCCAGCCCAGGGAGACAGAAACCACCATGGGCTGTGATCACCAAGAGAGCACTGTCCACCACTGCAGATGCTGTGATTACACAGTGTCCTGCCAGCCCTGGGGGGTACAGGCTGCTTGGGGATATCACCACCTCAATGGAGAGCATAAAGTACCTGAAGCACCATTTCCAGTCACTGTTCACCTTGTGACAAGTCAGGCAGCTGTCAGACACCTTCATAGGTTGCTTTAACACATTGGGAAGGGAGAAAACAGATAATTTTCTACCACTTTACTAAATTTCATGGACTTAAGAAGTGGCCTGACAAGCTGTAAGATCATTCTTCTGGGAACAGAAAGGCATTAGATCATCTCAGCTCCCTGTGAGGCCATAAACCTGACCATGGCTCCACCTTTAAGTGGAGCTGTCAGTGCTCTCAGCACCTGCAGCAGCAGCTCTGTAGGCAGGGCATTAGATTGGGAGGGTGAGGAGAGAAGGGGTGCAAATCTGTTTAGCTCTGACTGCAATAGGAAGCTGACTGACTGTTGGCAGGATTATCTAAAGGACAGTCTTTATTCCCATAGATATTAAGCAATTACCAGCTAATGAAACAAGCAGCTATAGGATCTGGACTGTGGTGAGCTCATTACAGAACAGGTTCATGTTGCACACGCTGCTATAGATACAGTGTAAATACAGGTGGACACAACCTCCTGATTTGTCACTGCCGGCAAGGAAAGGCCCTCACACACAGTGTGGGTCACGACTCCAACATCCACACACAAAACACAATGTTCTGACTAAAATGATGGGAGAGACAGCAGGCAGTGACCAAGGACTGACATCTTAATGGCTATTCCACCACAGGGTCTCAAGCCTGGCACCCCAAGTCACCAGTCAATTCTCAAAATTACAGCTGTTATTTGAAACATGCAGATAACGCAATAAATCAGAATTAATGGTTTATAGCATTATTCTTCCTTTCCAGAGATTGCTGATGCTGTTTTCAATTTCCCTGCACTCATATTGAACCATAAGCAGACATTCCTGGACAAGCAGCTGTCAAATGGTTCATGTCAAGTCAACCACTTATGTGATTTCTCTCTTAAGCAGACAACTGACACTATGCCATTTAAGTAGTTCTGAGTACTACAAACTACACCCTGTCACATGCCTCTGGAAAGAGGTGTCTGATCTATGGATCTTCCAGAAGCAAGAACACTACAATTTATTTTTATTAAAACACTGTTTTGCAACAATAAGCAACATGATTGCACCCTATTAACTCGCACAAAATTAAGGCCCAGAGCACACAGGTTGACTCCTCTTGGTACAAAGTTGGCAATGTTACAAAGTTTCTCTGTATAGCAGAAAAGAAAGCTTTACTCATCTTAGTAACTACTTAAAAAACCCAAGGAACTGTTAAAACCAGCCTGTAGCTATCACATATTCCATGTCTGATAAACAAAAATAATTATGACTATATTTTCCCAATGCACAAAACAATCCTTTGCAGCAAGGAGCTGTCATGTACAGAACTGGAAGTGACAACTGAAGCTTATTCAAAATTCACATCAACCCCAGTAAATCAAGTGCCAATTCTCAACATGTACTTTATACCATAGAAAACCTTTGAATGGAGACCAGGAAACTTGACTAAAACAAGCAACACTGCACTAAGCACTCCTTATTTTCACGTATTCCATCCTAGTCCACTCATATTTTCAGTGCTCCATCTTCTCCAAGTGCTCTAGGATTCCCTCCTCGGCTGTTTTTTCTAATATTCCCACAGAAAGAGTCCCTCTTCTTTCATCATCCCAAACCAAGAAATAGCTGGTATAATTCAGTATTCTGATTTATTAGAATATAAAGCAGAATTGTTGCATCAATTTAGCCAGGGCTTTCAGGATGGTGTCCTTGCTCAAGTATTAAATCCCAGGCATTAAAACCAAGTGAAGGCAACTTGTAAGACAGAAGATGAATAGATGTATTTGTTTGCTGATGTAAAAGCTCACATCCAAGCATGATGAGAAATATTCTAAGCCACCTTCTTGGAAATGACCTTTTAAGATGTCTTTTCAATCCAAGGGGACAATGCCTAAAGAGAAAAAAATACCCATACAAGTGGATCTTGAATACAATAGTAATTTAATAATCTGTTTCCAGGCCAACCTATACATTTCAGACAGAGGAGTCTCAACATTTAAGATGACTAATTAAGTTATCTAGAGGCTTATAGCAAACTGAAAATCATCCTGGGTTTTCTGCCCCTCTCAGAGCCCAAGCCAGTGGCAGCTATTCTTTTCAAGGCCTGGATAAACAGGTCTGTGCACGCTGTCCTACTGCCAAAACAATAGAAACTCCAATGTAACTCCTGAGCCATCACTTAGTCATTTCAAAGAAACTATCAGAGACACCTGGCTAAGCTATCATCACTGAAGATTCAACATGCAGCAGTACAAGGGCTTAAAAATGTAACTATTTCATAAAAACAATTACAAGAGAGACAGTTATTTAAGATGTTGGATTTATCCTAAGAAATCCTAAATGCCAAGCATCCTCATGAACGACTCCCTTTTCCCCTGGCTCCCTTTCAGGCTGTGGAGGAACACAAACTTTAAAGAGGTGATGCTCAGAAGTCATCATGACCATGCATCACAGTTTGGAGACAGATCACTCAGCCCCAAATGCTGATCTCCCCTCTTCCCTTGGTTTGAAATATGACTGATTTACTACCTACTTGCCATGTGACTCTGTTAGTTTTATTCATGATTTTGGAAAGGGAAAAGTTCAACAGGTTTAGGGATTTTCCCAGAAGAAAATCTTAGTTAATTAGTAATCCCTATGTTTTACTGAAGGCAAGAGAGAATAACTTAGGGACCTTGCTAAAACATAATGCTAAAACATGAAATGTTAAAAACATGTAAGATGACTTTCTGTTGGTCTGCTGTCCACCAGTCAAAAATATATCCTTTTTAAAATTATTATTATTTTTTATTTAGGAGTATTTTCTTCCTGCAGGATGGTCATGCAGCTCAGTACCTTTGAAAAGCTCTCCTGGCCAGAAGGGCCAGCCACATTAGTCCCTTCTCAGCTACCACGAGCATTCAGACAAACAAATCATCATAATTCAACCATGAGTAACCCCTCTCAGTCTGCAGCACTTTTCCTACGATTCTGGGATGCTTTGGAAGAGCTAAAGATGAAAACATCTTTGAAAAAAATCTCAACCCCCTCTTGAAAGCAAAGGACAAAAGTGAGTAAGGGGTCTTATCTCACAGAAAGCGAGAAAGAAGTAATGGGATCAGCACAGGACCAATTCTTTTATTTATGTTTTATCATAACAAATGTTTTCTATCTGCTCTTGAGCAGAAGATACACAATACTGCAAAACCTGAGAAAATTTTCTATTATTTTATAAAACTTTCAAATAATCAACATTACATAAGAAAAAAAATTCTTAAGCAATGAGTTGCAAGAGTAAAAAGAATTCTATTATAGGATGCATTTCCATAAATTTCACTTGCTCAGCATTCCTCCAAAAATAAGCAAAATAAAACCTCTGCACTTTCACAACAAAAAGGGAGAACTACTATGGGGGAAAAAAAACCCCTAACTATCTGTATTCTATTACAATACATATCTGTGTACATTATTAACTATAGCATATCATCCTAAATGACCCCCTAAAGCCAAATAGTAATTCACCTGTACCCTCCTTCATCAGAAGCAGCATGGCTCTATAACAATGGTTGCAACCTTGTTGCTGCAGTCTATTGCTACAAAAAAGAAGTATTTTTATCATTTCTTAGTTTATCATAGACCAAGGTCACATGAGGTATCAGCGAGCAAGTTTCAATTTGAGATAACCTCTAAGGCCAGGCCCAGCTCAAAAACCTCCTAAATTTACCTAAGTACTTGCACAAATGCCTGATTCCTGAAGTTTGCTTACAGTATCCCATTCCAGCAGAAGGCCATTCCCACTAGGAAGATAAGGCTTACAGGAGGCCTTTGGCTGGTGCTTGCATGGCATATGGGCTGCTGCTAGGGAAGAAAGCATCCACAAAAGACAAATGAAAGCACCCTGCTGAAGAGTGAGGCTTCAGAGCTTAACTTAAACAGAGCTGCAAAGAGTCCTCAGACAAGATGCAGGAGTTACTTCTCTTGCTTTGTGAAGTTTTCAGTGGGAAAGAAATCTAAGAAAGGTTCCTTTTTTCAGATAAATCAAGATTTCCCTCTGTTTTAAATCCAAGAACCACTTTTATTCCCCAACAACAGCTTAATATTTCAAAGGAATCTTCATATATGTTACAAGAACTCAAAATGACCTAAGATTGAAGCTCTGCAGCTTCCTCACCTGCAGGGTCTGAGCCCCAGCTGTGAACTCCAACAAACCCCAATTCAGTCCTGGAGCTGCTCTCAGTTTTAAAGGCCAGGCCACATGTGTGCACAGAAAAAGGAGTGCCTGTGTATTCCCCTTCCCTCTACACTGACCCTTCTGTCAAGTGAATGTTGCAGGGATGTTTTCAGCTCTGAGCAGAGGACAATGTCCCCATGGCAGCATCCAGCAGTCCTTACAGCTGGATTTCAGCATTCTCCAAGGCAAGAAAAAGGAGACAGAAGAGCAGCCCAATATCAAGCCCACAGGGGAGCAGCTGGGTAGTCCCAATTTAAATTAGAACACAAAAACTCATGATTCATCATTAATGCTCAAACAAACCCTTCCCACCCCCCACCAGACTGTAACCAGTTGACTGGTGAAACCTATGTGCAAATTTGTACCTAAATATAGATGTTCTGCTAAATTTGGCAAATCTCTCCTTACCAAGGGGTTGCACTGCATATTTATGTAATTATACAGTAGTATTTCACATCTTTACTTTCTACACCTATCATTAGAAAACAGTTGCTGACATTTATTTTAGGTTATGTACTCAACTGGGTCAAGCTACACTAAAGGGAGACCCAAGCTTTGCAAGAAACCTTAGAAACCAGTTCACTGTAAAATGTGATTGAATAGGATTAACCATAACTACACTGCTTGTTTCTGGTTACCATGGGCAAGACTTGCAAAGTTACTGAGATACCCACCATGATTTTTCTGAAAGTTAGAGGCCTAATCAGACTGAGAATAAATACTAACCAGCTCTCTGCATCCTGAAGAGTCACCTCAATACTTTTGGAAACCTGAACATGTTATCCCTTGATGTTTTCTTATTAGTGAATAATTCCTGGAAGAAAATTTTACATTTTCTTCCATCTCTTACCTCCTCAACCTTGAAAGAACTTGTCAAAAGAAAAACATCAACTGCTAAACTGAAACCTACATTTTTTCAGTGAAAAGGTTTTTTTGCTTAATGCTATCTGCCTGAATTTGCATACACTTTTTGCATTTCTGTTCCTTATAATAAAGAAAATGCTGCTATTTACAGTGTTTCTAATACAATGAAAATTAAAGTGTCTGAATATTACATTAACCTCAGAAGTCAAAAGATGCATTGTGCACACCATTTACAAAGCAGATCCATGTTAGGAAGGTTCAACAATGCAGCAATGACTTTAGCAGACAACACTACTAATTTGAAACAAACTACATATTTACTGTGAATTTTGAACCCACTTTAAAAATTAAGAGACCTCAGATTGTGGAGAGGGGGGCCCCAGACAAAATCTCCAGGTACTGAACTGCTCTGGAGTGCATGCCATTCAACTACTCATCCTACTCCTTGTAGGAGGTATGTTATGTCTGATTTTTAATTATGCTTTATGTAAATATCCCCAGAGGCTTATGCAATAGGTACAGGCTTAAGTAAGGCGAGCTGGTGGAGGCAGCTCAGGAGAGGGAAGCCGAGAGCTGAGCTGACTCCATAGCCAAGGGCTGGGTGAGCTCCAGTTGTCATTGAAGGCTCCAAACCCCTGAATTACAGAATATGAGAGATTTGCTACATTTGGACACTCACTGCCAAAAGCCACTTACTGAACCAAGCTCCCAGATCCCCTGGTACTTCTGTGGGCACCACCAGCTTCTACTTGATTTACAACAGCTCGGCAAACACACCATCCCAGGGCACTAACACAGCCACATTTATCACCTGTTTCAACTCTTGCCTGCCACACTTTGCTGCTGGGAGGGCTTTTGATGAGAACCTGCACTTCCTGTGGCCACCAAAGACCCCATGGACATGCACTAATCAGCACTGCCCTTCAAGTACATCTTCACCTTGACCTACAGCCCTCACAGCCAGGGTGCAGGAGGTTGCTTAATGCTCTTGCCTTTGGCACCACTGTAAATGCCAGCAAAATTCACAAGGAGTGGTAAAATACACTTAAAGTCACACCAAAAATCTCACTCTAAACAAGTTACAGGCTGTGTTCACACCCTGATCAAGCTTAGAAGGCAACTAAGCAACTATTTGCACTGAGGTCAAAACCACCTCACTTCTCAGGCTGCAGCCAGCTGTGGAAGTTTCTCCAGGCACTGAGTGGTTTCTCCACAGCAGCCTGTTTTACACAGGAATAGCACAAACCTCCTGGCCTCGTCCCTCCATGCCCAAAGACATGCTTCAGCTTGCAATTGTTTCTATTTGCATGTGATAATTTTAACTGGTAATTCTAGAAAATATTCTGCGCAGCTGAATTTAAATTTCACCTTGTGGACCTAATACAGCTCATTTGTACAAGATCCACTTTAATCCTTGGTTCCCCATACAAGAGCCTGGTCACTATCATAGGCAGGCACTGAGCTGGGAAACCAGAAAACTTTGATTTTCTCCCAGTTCTGCAAGCCAGGATAAATGGGGCACACCCTCTTCACCTGTAAAATGGGGACAGAACTCGCCACTGTAAAGTACTTGGAGATTTGATAAGAAATGCAATATATTTTCAAAAAAGTTAGGTTAAAATATATTGCTGTTTTCCTTCTCTAGATAAATGCTTCATTACACTACTTGTCCTGCACTCCCCTGATGATTTTCTTTTTTAAATAATTTGCCATTTTGACCACTCCAATTATTTTAGCATATTAAACTCAGACCAATACAAGGATACAAAACCTAAATACCACTGCAGTTACACAGCAGAGCCTACAGAATATTGTACCATTATTTTTATGGCTTCAAAAGTTGAGAGAGGAGTACAGATCAAGGCAGCATGGGAAAAATTCACCTTTTTTTTTTTTTTTTTCATTTTTAATTCTCCCTTTCAGTTCTCACTAATTCCACCCACTAGTAATAGCTGAAGGCATACACCCAAATCAGTGACTCATGGCACAAGACCACAGTCCAAACAGTGACTGACTGACTTCTCAAAGCAGCGCTGTTCAAGAATTGCAGTGCTCCATCCATGGACTTTAGCTGCCTTTTCTTTGCTCAAAAAAAGAAAACAAAACAAACAAAGAGAAACACCCACCACTGACAACAGGTGCTTCCTTAGTTCTCAGAAAACAAAAATGAAAAAAAAAAAAAAATTAAAAAAAAAAAAAAAAAATAAAAAAAATAAATAAAAATCCCCCTTGGTGCTCCCAGCCACACAGGCCAACGTAGGCACATTGTTCCTAGCCATGTTTCTTCCCCAGGTAACCCTCTACAACCAGTAACACGAGACAGAAGAAGTCCCCAGGCAATTTCAGCTTTGAGATTAGCCCACCTCCTCTCTGTGTGTGCTGGAAAACTTCAAGTATTTCAATTCCAATTAATTTCTTCTATTCTGTATTTTAAATAATGAACTTTTTCTCCCGGTTTTTCAAATGGATCATTTACCTTTAACAGCTGTTTGGGAACCTTTATTTTTTTGACCTCAATGCCAACCTCCCAGACACATGATTTATAATAGGCTGTCTTTCTTAATACTTGCTATTAGTCAAAAGAGTGCTTAGTAAACACCCTAGCTGTCCAATCTTCACATCCCTTAAATAATGGGGTGGGTTCAAAAGGGATAAGCTTTCAAAGTAGGACTCTGCTCACCTTGTAAAGAGGCACCAACACCCTGATATAGCCCACTTCCCATCATTTTCCAGGTTCTGTAGCTACTGCTTGGTATCTTCAAAGATACATTAGAATGTGACATAAAAGACCTCCTAGAGAGCAGACACTCATGGATTACTTGTGTCCTACTCTATCTGTGGTAGGTTTTACAGCTCCCCAAAACAGGTATGTACTGGAACACCTAATTCCATCTGGGACTGAACATGGATGTCCAGGACACCAAGCACACAAGGAATGTTCACACACAAGTGCCCATCTTCCTGATCATTAGATTTTGGGTTTAGTTAAACACCCTGCTGTTAGTACCACTTCTAATGTAGCTTAGGTGGCCATGTGCAAAATGCAAATGTGGATCTGCATCAGTTTAATCACTTTTTTATTCAGGTAAGACCTGGTTCAGGTTTCAGGAGGGCTGGACAAAAGGTGGTCATCAATGGAAGGCAAAAAATTTAGCCACAGGAGGATGATTGCAGGCTCCTCCCCTTCCATCTCTTCAGAAGGAACAAGGACACACATCCTGAAGTACACTTGCTTGGCCTCCAAATTAAAATTGGCATGTATCACCTTGGCTATTTTCTTCCTCCTGCAAAAGCCCAAAGGAACTGCAAAAAGCCTGCAAGCAGTAGCCACTTTCTCCTGCCTTCCACTAAAACTATGTAAAGGGCTGTGATGTAGCTGTGATCCCATCCTTTGCTAAGAGACTGCCAAAGAATGAAGATTCACCCTTTGATGCAGCAGTGACAGATAAAAAGCCTTCATCTACCTTCTCTCCCTAGGCTACATAAAGCAGTATTAGATACCAGTTTACAGGTCCAACAACGCTCCACTTGGGCTGGGATAAGGCCGCCGTCCCTCCTGCACACCCTCCCTTTAAACCTCTCCGCAGGTTTGGAACATCAAAGGAAGACACCTCCATTACCCTCTTCCATTTTGTTGGGTAAGAAATATTTCTGTTGCATAAAAGCGTGTGTGTATAGCTATATCTACAGGAATTTATATCTGTGTCTGGGAACCCCGCGTCCAGGGGAGCAGCAGCGGGGCTGACGGCTTCACATTGTTCTCCGTCGGGTGCAGGATCTGGCCTCCCCCTCCAAACCTGCTCCCAGGTGGAAGTCGCTCCTTGAGGTCAGGACGCATCCTCACCCCGCTCCGCGCAGAGGGCCTGGCCGCCCCCGGCCCTTCCCCGGGGCCGCCGGGAGGCGCGGCGGGGCGAGACCCCCGCGCCCGCTGCCTCCTCCCCG
>VZTR01000481.1:207-20255 GCA_013400775.1 Chaetops frenatus | reverse complement strand
AAAAAAAAAAAAAAAAAAAGAAGACTGGAGTGGTGTCGGGCTCAGATGCCATGTGAGAAGGGTTTGGGTGTTCTCACGTTATTTAAAGTCCTGTAACCCTTTCCTTGCAGGGTCACAGAGACCCTTGCAGGAGTTCCCAGCCCTGGGGCAGCCAGGTGAGCTCCCCCAGCTGCTTCTCAGAGCTCTGCACCCCACTTGCTTGATGTCATTTTGTAGGAGACATTTAGAACTTGCAATTCAGCCACAGGCCCTGTTGCTCTGAGTTTTTCTCTGGGAGAAATCTTGATCCGTCTCCACATTTTGGAGCTGGCAGCCCACTCTGGGACACAGCGTCCTGGACATGAACATGGGCCCTTCTCCGTCTCAAAGAAAACTCTGCACCCACTTTCTTGATGTCATTTTGTAGGAGACATTTAGAACTTGCAATTCAGCCACAGGCCCTGTTGCTGTGAGTTTTTCTCTGGGAGAAATCTTGCTCTGTCTCCAAATTTTGCAGCTGGCAGCCCACTCCCTTATACAGTGTCCTGGACACAAACGCTGGCCCTTTTCCCTGTCAAAGAAAACTCTGCACTCCACTTTCTTGATGTCATTTTGTAGGAGACATTTAGAACTTGCAATTCAGCCACAGGCCCTGTTGCTCTGAGTTTTTCTCTGGGAGAAATCGTGCTCTGTCTCCACATTTTGGAGCTGGCAGCCCACTCTGGGACACAGCGTCCAGGACACCAAGGCTGGCCCTTTTCCCTCTCTTGGAATCCACCCCCCAGGCACAGAGGGGAGCGAGGCTGTGAGCTCCCAAACAGGTACAGAGTGTACCCCTGAGAGGCCCCGCTGTCTGTGGTGTTCTGTGTCCCTGACGTGGTGCAGAGCTGCTCATTCCCATTCCCCAGCTGTCCAGAGCAGCTCTGGGGGGGGATTTCACACCCCCAGCACCCGCAGGTGACCCCAGCACCCCTCAGAGCTCTGCCAGAGGGGTTTTTCCTCTCTCTGAGTGGAGCTGGAGTGGGTGGCAGGAGCATTTTCCTGGAGTGAGGAGAGGGGACAGCTCTGTTCTGTCACCCTGAGCAGCCCTGGCCGGCTCAGGAGGACCCTGGGTGGGTGGCAGGTCCTGCAGCAGGCAGCAAACACAATCAATCCCACCCTCCTGGCTGCTTCACTGCCGGCAATTCCTTCCAGCTCCTGCTTCCCCCAAGCCCTGGGGGGCTGCTGGCAAAGCAGGGCTGAGCTGGAACCTGGAAAATCCTTGGTCAACACCCATTTAATGAAGTCTGGGATAAGCTCTGGGCTGTGTGTTCGGCCTTATTAGGGCCTCAGAGTGTAAAATATTAATTCTTTTGGGTACAGGAGCAAACTAAAAAGTGTTTTGGTAGCTGGTAATCCTTCAGGCAGGTGTGGGGTGGTGTCACTGCTGCCTCCTCCATCAGTGACAAATGGGCTTTGGATTTCTCAGCTGTCAGGGCTTGTTCCTGTTTCATTCAGTGAGCTTGAAAATCAGGTTTTTAAAATGTTTCCTCGATTGGACAGGGTGCTGCCATTCCCTGCACCGGAGGGAAGCTCCAGGAATTGTTTGTGTCGCTCCTGGAGGCCCGGGTGTGATGTGGAAATGGAGAAATTTCCATGGAAAATTTCAATGGAAATGGGAAATCTGCAGGTGTGAGGCTGAGGGGGCTAAAGCTGTCCCAGATGGGATGGGGAGGTTTTGGTAAATTCTGTCACCACTGCTCTGTCCTGTCCCTCAGCAGTGTCCCTGCCCTGCTATTAAGATGCCCCACAACCCTGATATTAGAGATAAATATTTATAAATCTGAGGCTTTCAAATAAATAAAGCCAAACCCAACCTTCAGCTTGCTGGACTCTGCTCCTCTTCAGCTGAACGATGCTGAGGCACCTGCAGGGAGGAGCTGGGGGAGCCAATTCCCACCTGCAAATCCTGGGATGGAGGGGGGAGCAGCAGCCAAGAGGCACAAGGTGCAAAGCTGAGCCTTCAAATTCACCCTAAATCCCTTTCTTATGAATGAGCAGCCAGATCAAATCTGATATTCGAGCATTAGCAGGCACTCACAGCTCTCCCTACACCTCCTGTCTGCTCTGCTCGGTGGAGTTTCCAGCAGTTTCGGGTTCTTTTTCTGTGCTTTGTTTTTGTTTTGGGTTTGGGTTTCTTTTGTAATAAAAGGGCAGCTGTTGTGCTAAACGATTACTGATAGTTTACTGTTACTGAACTATTACTGTTGAGTGCTCTGCAGAGGTTTGTGGAATACTCTAAAATATCTTTATCATGTAATATATGCATATATTTAAGATTTAAATGTGTTGTATCCAGTGCTGCTTTTTCAAATGTTTAACACAGATTTTGACATTTTAATGGAGTGCCGTAGATGTTCCCAGGAATATCTGCCTGAGCTCCAAGGGTTTATTTACCACCAGGGCTTTTAATGGAAATGTAAAATCATTTCTCTTCTGGGCAGCACACATTCCGCTGTGAGCACATCAACAAAACGTGAAACCCACATAAAATTCAAAAGCTGTGAGGGCTCCAGAAGCAGCGAGAACCTGTTTTACACGGCTTTGTGTATTTATGGGGCTGGCACACGCTCACTAAAAACGGGCCGTGGCAGGATAATGGGGCTGCAGTAAAACACCCGGCAAAGCAGGCTGAGAGTTCCAGGCTGCCGTGAATCTGCTGCAGCCCCGGGGAGCAGAGGGGAGTTCCAGCCTGCCCTGAATCCCTCTGCAGCCCCAGGGAGCAGAGGGGCGTTCCAGCCTGCCCTGCATCCCTCTGCAGCCGCAGGGAGCAGGGGGGAGGTCCAGGCTGCCCCGAATCCCTCCCCAGGGAGCAGGAGGGCAGTTCCAGCCTCCCCTGAATCCCTCTGCAGCCCCAGGGAGCAGAGGGGCGTTCCAGCCTGCCCTGCATCCCTCTGCAGCCGCAGGGAGCAGGGGGGAGGTCCAGGCTGCCCCGAATCCCTCCCCAGGGAGCAGGAGGGCAGTTCCAGCCTCCCCTGAATCCCTCTGCAGCCCCAGGGAGCAGAGGGGCGTTCCAGCCTGCCCTGCATCCCTCTGCAGCCGCAGGGAGCAGGGGGGAGGTCCAGGCTGCCCCGAATCCCTCCCCAGGGAGCAGGAGGGCAGTTCCAGCCTCCCCTGAATCCCTCTGCAGCCCCAGGGAGCAGAGGGGCGTTCCAGCCTGCCCTGCATCCCTCTGCAGCCGCAGGGAGCAGGGGGGAGGTCCAGGCTGCCCCGAATCCCTCCCCAGGGAGCAGGAGGGCAGTTCCAGCCTCCCCTGAATCCCTCTGCAGCCCCAGGGAGCAGAGGGGCGTTCCAGCCTGCCCTGCATCCCTCTGCAGCCGCAGGGAGCAGGGGGGAGGTCCAGGCTGCCCCGAATCCCTCCCCAGGGAGCAGGAGGGCAGTTCCAGCCTCCCCTGAATCCCTCTGCAGCCCCAGGGAGCAGGGGGGGATTGCTCAGGGCAAACAGCCCGCATTTGTCCAGGTGCTTATGGATCCTTCCTCCGCCACCAGCTGGGTTTGCTCTGCTTTTAAGGGCTGTTAGATACAATTCCAATAAATGGGCTTCGTTTCTCACTGAAGATATTTCACTCTCAGGACTCAGCCCGGGTGTGTGCAATGCCTCATTTGTGATTGTGCTGATATTTGGATCGAGACTTTCAGCTGCTTTTAAGAGCAAATTTATAATTTTTTTATGGTTTCCCATCCAGCAAAGATTGAGAGTTGTCGTGGCTTTGTGCAGGACACTGATTTCATACCAAGGGGGTCTCATGATGTGTCAGCCTCTTTATCCTATAAAATCTCTGCTCAATTCAAGCTGTTTGACTTGAGCTGTTTGTGGACAGCACAAAACCAGTTCCATTCCCAAATTCCATGTATTTCATGTGCTGTTCCACCTTCAGCCACACCTTGCCCTTCCTCACCTGCGGCTCCAGGTGATCCTGATCTGTGATTTATTCTGGCAGCAGGGGAATTTGGGGTGGTTTGAGCTCCCCAGGAGTGGCCAGGACTCCCCAGGGTGGAGGGCAGAGCTGCTTCTCCAGCCTGGAGCTGCTCCAGCCCTTCCCTACCACCCCAGCGTTTGCTCCACTGCCAACCCAACGCCCTGCTGGGCACTCTGGACTCTTCCCTGTCCTTCCACCACCCTGGCTGAACATGTGAAATGTCTCACCCCATTTGTCCCCTCTGTCCCTGCTCCTGTCCTGCCACCACCCTGGCTGAACATGTGAAATCTGTCACCCCATTTGTCCCCACTGTCCCTGCTCCTGTCCAACATGTGAAATGTCTCACCCCATTTGTCCCCTCTCTCCCTGCACCAGTTTCCCCAAACAGTGGCACCTCCAGCCCTGCTCCCCTCCCCTCAGCAGCATCTCCAGGGGCCTCTCCTGATGATTTTGTCCATTTTGCAGCAGTTGGGGGCACTTCAGTCCCTGCACATCTCCCCTTGATGGGACACAGCCCGTGGATGAGGGGCTGTGCTGCCTCTCAGGCAGGCAGGGGAGCTGTGCACTGGGGTTTTCTTGCATCAGGAAAAAAAAATGTTTGTTTTCCTTCTGAGATTTGGCTGGTTGTGAATAAATCAATACAGCCAGGAGGTAGCGAGGTCATGAAATAGAAATGCTGGAGCAAAGCACTTCTGAATTAGATTGCTAAACTGAAAAGAAAAAATAAGGGAGATAACTTTGTAGTTCCCCTGAATAGATAATTCCTTTTCATACAGACATGTGCTCTGGGGCCTCTCTGGGTTTGATGTGCTGCTTTGCAGCGGTGTCTGTTTTCTCTGGCCCTGTTTGCAGAAATGTTTTTAATTTTGAATGCTTGAACATGAAAGGATGAGCTGTGAGAGTTCCTCGTTGTGTTTGTAATCATGGGGATGATTGTGTGAGCCAGTCCTGCAGGGATTTGTGTTCACAGTGCTGGAGGTGGGGACTGAAGCAGCTGGAGGCCCCCGCTGGTGGCTCTGCACTTGGAGAGCTGTGACACTGAAATGCTTTAATGGCCTGGGGGATGCTCTGCCCCTGGGCACAGAGGTCAACACCTTTCTAAATTGTAAACAGCATTAAAAGAGAAAGCAGGGAGTTGTGAATCTGGTGCCTGTTGAGTTTAGTACTCAGTGACACTTACCATGCTAACTAATAATTGTATTTCTGTAGAGTCTGGGGTTGAATATTCCAGTGTGTGCAAAGATGATTTATTATTGATAAATGCAAAGGTGTTCAGTGATCTCTCAGGTCCCTCCCAGCCCAGCCCGTTCTGTGACTCCTGTAAGGTCTCTCAGTCACATTCTAGAACAGATCACACCTTAGGGCTGCTAACAAAAAGGAACATCCTCAGGTAGGAATGATCCCCCAGAAGGCGAGAGAAGGCTGAAATCACAGCCTTGCAAGGATTTGGTTTCAATTACTGAGAGCTTCCTGTGATGATTCCCTTATCTCCAAGCATTTCCTACATAAATGTGATCCTGCCTATCAGGACCCTGCAAACATCATCAGCAGCAGCCTTATCTAACGTGGGGTTCTCCGTGTCAGCAGTGCTTTAATTGCTCTCCAAATACCTCTGCACTGGGAACCAGTTCTGAATGAGATCCCTGGATTTCTCTGTATCCTTCAGTTTGGAGCTATTTAGCAAAACAAAAGCTGAGGATCAGCTGCTCACCTGCTTTATTGAGCTGCTGCAGGATGATTTATTTCTGCTCACCGTAAAATAATTGAAGTCAGGCCATGTGTGTGCTCTGTCCCACTGAGAAACTCCCATCCCTAATAGCCTTTGGGGTTATTAATCCTGATTTGTTTATCATTTGGGCATGGAGATAAAAAACACTGCTCCAGTTAATGGTAGAGACTTATTCCTCCAAAAATAGGAATAAAGATAAACTTATTTGGGATCTGATGATGTCTTTACCAAGCAGACAAGGTACCATTAGCAGTGGCATTTTTAGCAATGGCTCCTTATCCCAGAGCTCCAAAATAGCCTGGCTGAGTCAGCTCCTTGCCCACCTCTACCACTATAAATTGATGCACACACCCAGGCTGTCACCTCTCCCTTTACACCCATTCCAAATAATATTTTAATTACATTTTGACTCGCCCCCTCCCATGCTGGCCTGCAGTGCCCACTCTGGATGTTCCATCAGCGTGAATGTTTGGGATTTCAGAGGGGCAGAGCTCAGAGGAGGAGCCACAAGTGAGGATTTCTCCCCTTGCTGGTGGAGGTTTGTGCAGCAACCCCTCCCTGCCTGCCCTGTGAGGGAAATAACAACATGAAAATGGGCAGGAGCAGCACTGGAGGTACCAGCAGGTCCCTCTGGCCACCACCAAGTGCATCCCCTCAGAGCAGAGCCTCCCCCAGCACGACCCAGGCTGATTTATGGGTTAGTCAGCCTGTCAGATTCCTGTAATGAGAGAATATATTCAATCTAATGAAGGAAAAATATGCTTACCAGCCCAGTGTGACAGTGCTGTGATTAAATGTTTCAGGAACAGAGTTCCCTCAGTGGATTAATTTAAAGAAATGCAGCAGGTACAGCTGACCTGCTCTGGGTGTTGTGAGGGGCAGGATTAATGGCTTGTGATGGTGCTGATAAAATAAAGATAATAAAGGCAGGGAGGGGTGTGTGCTGCCAGCACACGGCCCTGGGGTTGTGTTAAACCCCCCCAGAGTTTGTGCTGGTGGAGGATTCCCCTCCTGGCCTGAGTCTCAGGGGTGGAAAGGAAGATTAAAAGAGTGGCAAAGGCTCTTGGAACAGTAGGTCACCTGCCCTGCCCATCCTCACCCTCATTCCAGAAGCAACAGTGAGGAAGATTCCTCCAGCTTGAATTTTTAGGAACAGCAGTTCCATGTTAGAGGAGGGTGAGGAGGTCTTTCCACCTGAGAGAAAGAGAGGAGAAGATCTCCACAGACTGTGCTCCAAGAACCCTTTGTGCTGTTCTGAGTCACCTTCCCCACCTCAAACCCTGGAGCTTTATCTGGCATTAGAAGCCACTGGTTGTCCCCTGAGGAGGAGCTGGCAGTGTCACCGAGTGATCTGAGGGGTGGATGTGCCTGGCACTGACCCCGATGGGGAAGGCACGGGAGGTGCTCAGAGGGCAGCAGGAATAATCCAGCAGCAGGGACAGGAGGCCCTTGGTCTGCTGACCCCCCCAGGGTATCACTGTGCCCAAAAGGACTGGCAGCTGCCTTGGGTGTTAAACCTGGTTGGAAACTCAAACAAGGTCACCAAAAAGAGACAAAAACTCAATCTCAGGTGTTGGGGTCCATCGGAGTGACTGGTGAGGAACTCTCAGTGGATGAGTTGGGATAAGCATTGTTTCTAAGGGAGAAGAGTTCTCTAACTCCCACAATCTGCCCAGGCTCTGGGGTGTTGAGCTGATTTTACTCTGATAATGCCATAAGCTGGTCTGTGATAATTGCCTTCTGTAATTGGGAGGAATTTTGATGATGGTAATTGGGGCTGCTGCCACCCAGCAAGGAGGGGCTGAGTTGAGTTAATCTCTGCCTGCCCTGGAGCTGCAGATCCTGATGCGATCAGCCCTCCTTGGAAACTGAGGGAGGGGGGGATTAATTCTGAGCAGATTGAATTTCAGGTGAAAAAAAAAACCACCCAGTTACTTTTCTGCAAGCCTACAGCATTTTATAGCAGGTTTAAAGTCTGGCTCAAGATCATCAGACTAATTCTGAAAAGGAGAAGGATTTAATTGTGTTGCAAGCAGCTGTGTGCCCTCCACTGCTGACACCGGGAGGGAGGGGAAATGCTGAGGAGTTTTGGGTTTGCTCTCCAGACACTGCAGCCCAGACCCCAGGGCTCATTCCCAGGGCTCAGCCCCTCCGTGCTGGGTGGCAGCAGCCCCAGTTACCACCATCAAAATTCCTCCCAATTACAGAAGGCAATTATCACAGACCAGCTTATGGCATTATCAGAGTAAAATCAGCTCAACACCCCAGAGCCTGGGCAGATTGTGGGAGTTAGGGAGCTCTTCTCCCTTAGAAACAATGCTTATCCCAACTCATCCACTGAGAGTTCCTCACCAGTCACTCCGATGGACATTCAAGCATCCCAACACCTGAGATTGAGTTTTTGTCTCTTCTTGGTGACCTTGTTTGAGTTTCCAACCAGGTTTAATGCTGAGGAGTTTTGAGTTTGCTCTCCAGACACTGCGTTCCAGACCCCAGGGCTCATTCAATCATCAGACTAATTCTGAAAAGGAGAAGGATTTAATTGTGTTGCAAGCAGCTGTGTGCCCTCCATTGCTGACACCTGGAGGGAGGGAGGGAGGGGAAACGCTGAGGAGTTTTGGGTTTGCTCTCCAGACACTGCAGCCCAGACCCCAGGGCTCATTCCAGTGGGGAGACATTTTAGATTCTTTGCTGTTTTTATTTCCCCTGGTTGCTCTGTGTGTGTTTGTGCGGGGGCTGAAGTTTCCCAAAGGTTACCTCCCTGCCAGTGACAAACATCTTTTGTCATCACGACTCATTTAAGTGTATTTTTATCCCATAAATCCATCCCTTGGTTCTCCATCTTTGAAAGCNCCAGGTTTAATGCTGAGGAGTTTTGAGTTTGCTCTCCAGACACTGCGTTCCAGACCCCAGGGCTCATTCAATCATCAGACTAATTCTGAAAAGGAAAAGGATTTAATTGTGTTGCAAGCAGCTGTGTGCCCTCCATTGCTGACACCTGGAGGGAGGGAGGGAGGGGAAACGCTGAGGAGTTTTGGGTTTGCTCTCCAGACACTGCAGCCCAGACCCCAGGGCTCATTCCAGTGGGGAGACATTTTAGATTCTTTGCTGTTTTTATTTCCCCTGGTTGCTCTGTGTGTGTTTGTGCGGGGGCTGAAGTTTCCCAAAGGTTACCTCCCTGCCAGTGACAAACATCTTTTGTCATCACGACTCATTTAAGTGTATTTTTATCCCATAAATCCATCCCTTGGTTCTCCATCTTTGAAAGCCTCCATCTGCTGAGGCAGAGCAGGGGATGGCCTTGGATAAACCTGGTTTTCTTCAGGGGAGAGGGGCTGAAATGAGGCAGTGCCATCCTCCCTGACAAATCAGGGTTTGATCTCACGTCCCAACACTTTGGTGTTTATGTTCTGTCTGTTTAATGTTCTCCCTTCGCTGGCATCATCATTCTTTTAAATGCTTTGCTTTAGTGTAAATGTTTGAATGTTTTCTGCTCACCAAACCCCACATTCCCAGACTCAGCAAACACAGGATCAGTGTGTGCTCCCTCCAAGGGTGAGGCTGACAGGAATGGGGACCTTGAACCCCTCTCACCACCCCAAAAAATCCCCTGGCCCGGGGAGAGCCCAGATTTATAAACACACTTGTGAAATAATGAACTCTGGGAACGCTGGCTGTATTTGTCATTTCTCTGCCCATTTCACTGCACATAAAGTGGGTTCACCATCGAACTCCTGTCACTTGATTTATGCCTGTGTGGCTGCTCCATAATTTAAATTGAATTCCTAATTTCTCTGCTGAAACCCCCTCGGATAATTACTGTTAAGGTTAACTGCAGAAGGGGAATGAATGGATTAGTTGGTTGTTCTGTGTCTTAGACCACAGGAGAAGGGAACACATTCCAAGGGATGCTGCTCAGGGAAGGGTTTGGCATGGCTGGGACACACTCCAAGGGCTATTGGCCAGGGAAAGGAACACACTCCAAGGGATATTGTCCAGGGAAAGGAACACACTCCAAGGGATATTGTCCAGGAAAAGGTCTGGCATGGCTGGATTTAGCACAGCTGCTTGGTCCCTGCTCCCGAGCTGTGCCCAGGCTCCTGCAGGCACAGGGGAAGCGTCCCCTGGCTGGGAGGGAGGGTTGGATACAGGAGGACAGAGATGGCAGAGGGATCACGGAGCTCGAATCCTTTCCCCATTTTCAGTGTGAAATGTATGATGCTGAACCTTGCACTCAGGTGACTCCTCTGTGCACAGACCGTGCTTTAAGTTCGTAGCCACCGTGTAGGATGAGGTGGCCCAGCCCTGGAGCCTGTTCCAGGTGAGATTCCAGCCCTTGGCTGGGACGTGCAGGGCTGGATCCATCCCAGCAAAGCCGGCAGTGCTGCTGTGGAGGGGAATCTGCTGTCTGGCACCAAACATAATTGGCGTTGATGGTCAGCATTTGCAGATTTGTTTAGGAACTGGAAAATGTACAAATTGCAGCCCATCTGCGCAGAGCTGAGTGCTAATGAGTGCCTGCAGCTACCACAACCATAAGCTCATTACCACAAAGTTCCAAGTCCTTCCACAAGTTGCTAAACAAGGTTATTCATCTGAACGGAGTGGGGAAGGGAGTTTGACTGCAGGGCACAGCCAGAGCTCCTCCAGCTCGAGAAAAGCTGTTGAAACAACCCCCTGTGCTTTGGTCTTCTAATAGAGTCCGTTGATTTTATTTCTATTTTTAATTCTGCACTCCTGTGACAGCAGCTTGCCATGCCTTAGCTGTTTTCTGTTAATGTTTGGAGTAGAGAGGCGCCTGGCGGGCGATTCCTGGGTGTGCTCGGAGACGTGGGGTGGTGAACTGGAGAAGATGGATTGGAATACATTGCACACAGCATTTCAGGGGGTTTATGGAGCATGGCAGCAAACACTAATGGCCTCTGCTCTCAGGGCGTTTGTGTCAGCTGGGAATCTCTTATGATGACTCAGCTCTTCCTCCGTGTGCTGTGTCAGGCAATTTCATCTTCCTGTTTCCACACCCAGAAAAGTGGAATTAATAATCCTTATTATCTATTTTATAGAACTGGTAGTTGTCCGAGTGTTTGAACACCCAATGCATGGTGCAAAAGGAGCAATATGTAAAAATATTTCATATTCTCTCTCAGCTGAGATTTTATTCCGTGTTCCTTGACGAAAAATCAGCTTTTCTAAGTTACCGGCCGAAGGAAACATTTCCCCACCCAATTCACAAGGCCATGAGGTGCCTTTGGCCTCCTCCACACTCCCCTGTGCTCCTCCCTGCCAGGTGGAGTGGCTGAAGAACGAGGAGCCCATCGATTCCAACCTGGACGAGAACATCGACACCAGGGCCGACCACAACCTCATCATCCGCCAGGCGCGCCTGTCCGACTCGGGCAACTACACCTGCATGGCTGCCAACATCGTGGCCAAGAGGAGGAGCCTGTCAGCCACCGTGGTGGTCTATGGTCAGTGCCAGGGGCTGGGGGGACAGAGGTGGCCGTGGCTGTGCTTGTGTCGGTGCCCTTTGATTTGCGCCGTTATTGCCGCGCCGCTTGGGACGTGGCACACACAGCACCACCCGGGCGAGCCCTGGGCCGGGCCGGGTTTGGGTTCGGTGCTGGGGGGGCTCTTGGGGCTGGGATAGAACCCCCACATGTCGGTGTTTTGCAGTGAACGGGGGCTGGTCCTCGTGGACGGAGTGGTCCAGCTGCAACGCGCGCTGCGGCCGGGGCTGGCAGAAACGCTCGCGCACCTGCACCAACCCCGCGCCCCTCAACGGGGGAGCCTTCTGCGAGGGCATGTCCGTGCAGAAAATCACCTGCACCTCCCTCTGCCCCGGTGAGTCACCCCTGGGCAGGGAGGGCTTTGGGGGGACACCTTTATGGGAGAGCTTTTGGTGGGAAGCAGCAGGCAGGGAGTTGGGAAGGGAACGGGAAATGCAGTTGTGTTCAGGCTGAGCCTGCTGTGGGTGTGGGTGCACCTGTGGCCAGGCAGGAACTTACCCTGGCACCACCAAAACCCTGCCAGAACAGCCTCTTGCTCAGGGGGAGAAATCAGGCACCAGGGTGGGGGTCTGGGGTTACTTTAGAGAGGGGAGCTGATGTTAATAACGCCAGAAAGAGAAACCCAGAAACGTGAGCTGAGAACTTCGTTGAAAGCATAATTTACCTGGCGAAAGTTTGCTTCGAAGTATTTTACGTGTGGAATTACTGAGGAGAGAGATGAAACAAGCGCTGCTGCGGGACCTCCCCGCTGGCACGGGCAGAGCTGACTGTGGTTTTCCCCATGCCCGTGCAGTGGACGGGAGCTGGGAGGTGTGGAGCGAGTGGTCAGTGTGCAGCCCCGAGTGCGAGCACCTGCGGGTGCGGGAATGCGCGGCCCCGGCGCCCCGCAACGGCGGCAAGAACTGCGAGGGCCTGAGCCAGGAGTCTGAGAACTGCACCGAGGGGCTCTGCATCCAAGGTGAGCTGCCACAGGGGGGTTTAGGGCTGGCCTGGAATGTGGATTGCCATGGAAAGGGAGGTGGTTTTCCGTGTTTGAAGTTGGAAATTCTCCGGGTCGCTGGATTTGTGTCCCGCGTTCTTCGCCCGTGAATTATCAGATGATCCTAAAAACCCAAAGCCAGGGGGTTTGCGGGGTGGTAACTCCAACCTCCACAACCAAATGTGCTCCTCAGCCTCTGCCTTTCCTTGCAAGAAAACAGGCAAAGCCCCCCTGGAGGACAGCGGGGGCAGGAGCTGATCTAGGTTGGAGTTGGCTCCTTTTGCTGCCTTTAACAGGAATTAAACCCAGGCAAAGCTGCAGCTCCCTGGGAGAGGCTTTGCCCTTCAGCAGAGCCTGGGAAGCAGCTGGCACTGGGAAGGTGCTGCTGTCCCAGCCAGCACAGGGAGCCCAGGGCAGAGCAGCCCTGCAGCTGCTCAGGCTCTGCCCACAGAAGGAATTTGGGAGTTTATCCCTGTCCTGAGCCCGCTCCAGTCCCTGTGGAGGGGCTGTCACCTCGTCCCCTGGAACAGCAGCCCTGGGAGCCACCAGGAGTGCCAGGGCTGGGAGGTGTAAACAGGGATATGTCTGGTATCTGTAGTGTTGTGTTTAACCAGCCCTCTGTCCTTGTGTCTGTGGTTCTGCGTTGCCGTTTCTCTTCTAAGCAACATGAACTCTCTTTTATTTCCCTGAGATTTTCATACTTTCCCGGTGGCAGAGAGAATCCTGTGTGTTTATTCAGGCTTCAGAGATGCTTCAGCTGAGACCTTCAATCAGATTTTGCTGGGGTTTGGTGGGAGGGAGCACTCAGCACTCTGACTGTGTATCCCAGCATTTAAAATTCCCAGGGACACAGAACAGCTCTGAGGTGTCAGGCAGATGAGCTCTGGTGTTTTAAAGGACAGAAATTAAATTAATTTTTTTCCCCCTCCCCTATATCTTAAGTCACAGAATCCTGGAGAGGTTTGGGTGGGAAGGGTCCTTAAAGCCCATCCAGTGCCACCCCTGCCATGGGCAGGGACACCTTCCCCTGTCCCAGGTGGCCCCAAGCCCCATCAGGTGTGGTCAGCTGGACTGGAGAGTTCCATGTCTCCTGCTCCTTCCATCTCCAGGTGAGATCCTGCCTCTCCTCCACGGCTGGAGCTGTCCCTATGTCCTTGTGCCACATTGTTTTTAGGGCTGTAATTGCTTTCTCAGCTAACAGGAATTGATGTAATTACCCTGTTAAAAAAAAAAAAAAAATCTCTTCTCCCCTGTTCATCTTCCAGTATGTGCCTTTCCTGCTCTGCTTCTCATCCCGTGGGGAATTGTGGAGGAAATACAGCTCTGAGCCACAGCAAACCAATCTCTTGGAGGTTTTTTATCAGGCACAACTCGTTAACTTTGCTCCTTCCCCGAGGCAAAAATAGAAACACCCCTCTGGTTAACAAACAGGGACTGAGCTGAAAGGGAGGATGGGCACAGAGGAAGCCAGGGAAGAACCAGCCTGGATCTGGCAGGGAAAATCCTGATCCTTGGGGTGAACGCTGAGATCTGGAGGCAGTGAGTGAAATGGGGATAAAATGGATCAACTCTGAGGTTCTTTATTCTGTCCCTGACTGGAGAGTTTGGGAATAACCCAAAGTCAACACCCAGGAACATCCCAGTGCTCCCTTTGGCCTGGGGTGGATCTCGATGCTCCAGTCCTTTCTGAGGAGCAGCTGGAGGAGCTTTTCCTCCAGGGAATTTCTCCCAGCACTTGTAGGAGTTGTGAGATCCACGCTGAGATGCAGGAGGAAGATTCACGTGGGGTTTGGTGCAGATGAAAAGTTTCCAGGGCTGCCAGATCGATTTCCTGGGATGCAAAGGTCACTTTGAGCCCAGACAGTCCCAGTTCCTCACTGGTTTCCTGCCTGTTTGTTCTCTCAGTGTTTATTCCCTCCCAGTATTCCCAGTTGGATGCTTTGCCAGGGTGGGTTTCTCTCTCTCCTACAGAGGTGAAAGCTTTCTCTTTGCTTAATAAAAGAGAGGGGTTTTTTTGAGAGCTTTTTGTTTTACTTTCATCTGCTTGCTTTAAAGTTATTTTTCCTGACTTCAAAACCCTATTGATTTCTTCTCCCAGTGCCCAAAACCAAAACAAACAAGTAGGGCCACGAGGACTGAACTGCAAATATGTTTTTACTAATGCACCCTGAATAATCACAGAACAACCATAAATCATTGTATTTTCCATTTTCCAAGCAGCCCTGCTGCTGCTGCTGCCAGGAGGCTCCTGGATTCAGGGATCTCCCAGTTTATGGAAATGCTTTTCCTTTTGCAGTTTGGTGCAGACAGCAGCAAAGGGAAGGGTTTCTTCCACTGCAGACTCAGCTCTGCCCCTCCTCACTGGGTGTTTTTGTGCTTCTTTTTTCCTGCAAAACCAAAACCAACCTTGGGCAGGAAAAAAAAAAAAAAAACCTTGTCCCAACAAGGTTTTTGGCAAAGCCAAAATCCAACAATCTTTTTGGGTTAAGTATTTCTAAACTGAGCATCCTCACAAACATCAGAATGAAGAGGAGCCTCATAATCCACCTGAGTGTCCCAATTTTAGGGATTCCTTTGGCAGGTTTTAGGTCATAAATGGTGACTCCAATGCCTGGTATGAGGGAGGCAGAGAGGGCTCATTTTTGAGAGCTGCAGTCCTTTAGAAAACCCCTCTTATCCCATATTTGCATCTCTTGGGGCCACATTGAAGTGTGTGTTCATTTATACACAGAGAGGTGCCATTACTGGGGGAGTTCAGGTACAAAAACCTGAGTACACCGGGCACTTTTGTATTTTAGAACTAATTTAAGTGCCCATCAGCAGCCTTTCCATACATCAAACACACAAAGGAATCATTAATTCTGACCTGAGTCTCTTTGCCAATGAACCACTGCAAAGTATTGAACTTCCTTCTCGCTGAGGTGTAAATAAACAACAGCATCCAATAGAGCCAACAAATAACCTGAATTAACCAAGTGAGAAATTGCTGCAAAGGAACATCCTGAAAGGGATTTAGGAAAAAAAAAAAAATAAGGAAAAAAAAGAAGATGAAGAGAAAAATATGGACAACATAAAATATTCATATTGTCAGCAAACGAGGAGAAAATGTTTCATTTATAGAGTGAGACAGAAGCAATATAGGAAATAGATATGCTCCATGTAAATTTATTAAGTGCAACTTTCTCTCTCTCTCTCTCTCAGATAAAAAACCTCTTCATGAAATAAAATCGCGAAGTAAGTTCTTTTTTTTCTCCTGTAAATAAGATTTTCCTCATCTTCTCTGCCGTTTGGGTTATTTGTTTAGGAGCTAAGTAGGAGCCAAGGCTTTAGGAGAGGTTTTAGCATCTGCTGAGAGCATCTTTGCAGCAGCTCTGTGATCCCAGGGCCAGGGGAGTGCTCACCCTCACCCATGTCTGTCTGACAGGGAGCCCTCGGCTTGGCATCCATCTCTGGAGCTCTTGGAATTAGGAAAAAAAAATGGAATTAGTGCAGGAGTTTGGGGTTCTTGGTGCAGATCCAGTGCTGGCTCTGAGCTTGCTCAGTACCCTCCAGGATTCCTGTCTGCCCTGGAGGGGCTTCCTGTGCCTTTCCCTGGTTCTGGGGCTTCTGTCCTGCACCTGCAGCTCTGCCCAATGCTCTGCCCAGGCACTGGGGCCAAGGGGGGGACAGGGGACAGGGCTGGAGCTGTGCCAGGGTTGGGCATCAGCAGGAATTTCCCCATGGAAAGGGCTCTGGAGCGTTGGCAGGGGCTGCCTGGGGAGCTGGGGGCACCTGGGGCCGAGGCTGGTGCTGCCCACGGTGATCTCTGGGGGCTTCTCCACCCTTGGTGATTCTGGGATTTTACATTCCTGGTTCTTGGGGTTTTGTTTTTTTTTTCTCAGGATCCCCAAAATCAGTTTAGGGAGATGCAAAAGGTGCTGAGGTGGCCTTGAGCATTTCAGATTTGGGTGTCCCCAGAGTCAGCCTTGAGGGGTCCCCTTCAGTGCCACACTGGGCTCGGGCTCTGGGGTCACTTTTTTGTCTGTGCAGTTCCAGTTGATAGAGAAAACTGAGAGAATCTCAGTCCAGTGGCTGGATTTTCTGATTTATCCAAGAAGGAGCAGCAGTGGGATGGATTTGGGGTCTGAAAGAGCTGGGGATAGAAAGGGCTCCGTTCCAGCCTGGGGCAGGGACAGAGCTCAGCTCCTGCTGCTCAGGGAGCAGGAACTGCTCCAGGACTTCCTGACTCACCAGGGATGCAAAATCAAAGCCAATTATGAAGATAATTGAGGGACGACTTGTTCCACTGAATGATCTCCTACTCGAGACCCCGAATTTTTATCCCAGTGCTCCAAGAGTGAGGAGAAGGACTTGGGGCCATGGCAGGGATGGGGAACTCAGGAAAGGGGAGCTGGAAGAACCTCTGGGATCTCCTGGCCAGATCCCAGGATCTCCTGTCTCAGCTGGAGCTGGGGAAGTGTGTGCCCTGCACAGCTCCTGCAAAGCACTCCTTGTAAATGAGATAATTTAATCAATTACCTCTCCTAATGCACTAAACCAAATGTTTCATTTTCTGCTCCTGCACATCTTAAATTATCTTCAGGTGCTTTATGAAACTTAATCATAGTTAATAGAAACTTCATTACCATCAAATGTGCTTTCAATAAATGTTGTGTAACAGTGGCAGGAGGTGGAGTGAAAAATGGGCTGCAATTACCACAAACACGGATCCTGGAGCAGAAAGGGATAAAACTCGTGGTGCCTGCCAGGGTCCCTCCTGGCCCAGGGGCGGGAGGATGCAGCTCATTAAGGACTAATTGGTGGGCTATAAATGTTTGCTTTCCTAGTTTGTTTGTTTGGTTTCCACTTTGTTCCCTTCTGGGAAAAAATAAAAGCGGAGCCTCATCTCGTTCCCCCATATTTCCCACTCTTTCCTCCTTCCCTTAATTTTTCATCTCCCACGGAAGGAATTCTCCAAAAGAAAAGATTAGAAGGTGAAGAGGTGACAATTACTTTAAAAAAACCCAGTGATTGTTTCTAAAGAAACACCAAAATCCTAAACCAAAAAGAAACGCTCCTTTCTCATAGAGTTGTGTTCCATGGGAATCACTCCAGGAATCCTGAGTCACTCTGGGTTTGCCCTTTTAGCATAAAGCTGTTTAAAACCCCACTAAATCCTGAAAAGGAGCCTTTGCTGCCGGGTTCTGTGGTTCCTTGGGGTTTGTGGTGGGTTTTCCTGGCAGTGGGGCAGCTGTGGGATCACCTGGGTGACTCCTCCAGCTGCTCCATGGAACAGAGCATTTTATTCCAGGCAAGGAACCTCAGGAAGAATTCCTGTGAGAGCTTTTAATCATAAAATTTATAGACCAGTGTCAAATTCAACCTCTGGAGATACTTCAGAGTCATCAGTGAAAAGAAAATTCTTCTCAGAAAGGTTTTGCTTGAGTCAAAACTGCTCCCATTTTTTGGGGTTTTTTTGTTTTTTTTTTTTTTTTTTTTGTTTTTTTTTGTTTTTTTTTTTTTTTTGACTCCAAGTTCTCCCTCTCATCTTTAACCCACACACAACGGTTTAAAAGTGGGAAACTGGAATTGCCTGACACGGGAACCGATGGAAAAGGAGATGCTGAAGCACCTGAGGAGATTTAGAGTCAGAAATTGCAGTTGCTCACCGTGAGCAGCTGAGGAGAGGTTCGTGCTCTGCCTTGGGGGGCAGGAGAGCACCCCTGGCATTGTTTCCCCTTGCTGTCCTGGGGCTGGAAGTTTTTCCTGCCAGGACATTTCTGCATCTCCCAGACTCGATAATTCCTCATCCCAGCAAGGCAGGACGGATAATCCACATTTGCAGCACTTTTCTTTTTAAAGCAACGATGCAAAGGGAAGAGTTAAAGATGCTTTGTGGTGCAATAACCACGAGCTCCCCGCGGCTCTCTGGGAAGGGAAAGACCCCAATTGTTCCTGGGTTTCTGGAGATCCATCCCCTCCCTCCTCCTGCCTCCTTCATTGCTCTAATTACCCACAGAAATTAAGTCAACAATAGCGTTTCATAATTAATTCCCTGTAACAACAAAGCAATTTGGGAATAGAAATTGGAAGAAATAGAGATGTAATTATTGTCTGTACTTCCCTTTCTGCACCTGGTGCTGGGGAACAAAACAGAGCTGTGGGAGTGGGGCTTTGGATTGGGGTTTGTGTTGCTTTGGTCTGATCTGAGACATTTCCAGTTTGCCTTTGTGACCCTGGGGGTTTGCAGTTGCTTTTTCTGTCTGGCCTCTCCCATTGTTACACTGTCAGCCAGTGTCTCGCTCTCTGCAATCCCTACCTGAGCCTAAAACACCTAAAATTCCCTTTACAGCATTTTTCAAGGGGGGAATCTCATGGGGAAAAAAAAGGGAAAAAAAAAAAAAAAAAAGGCTTCAGGAAAAAAAATGCTCCTCTGTAGTGATTGATTTTGTAGAGCCGTGTGGCAATGGGATTGTTTGAAGAAGTTGAATTTTGTAACATTACAAGTTTGTTCAATGTGGTTTCCTGACCTGCCACAGAAAGAGGATCCCTCCTCAAAGCTGATATTTCCATGCAAACTTCGTGACTTTTTCCTTTTCCCTCCCAGCAACTTGTGAATGTGTTGCAAGCAGAACCATTTTTCATTTGGGGATTATTTGAAAACACAGCAGAAATTTTGCAGGAGTATTTTCTTGGTTAAATGGTTCTGGTGCTGGTAAAACCAAAACGTTTATTTTGGGTTGAGTGGGATGCTGGAATCTTGTGGTCAGGGTTGACTCAGTCCTTGGAGACTGAGGATGGGAGGGAGGTTTTTTATTAAGGATTTGATTTGATTTGACTTTTGATTGGAGTGCCCAGCTGAAATTCAGTCCCAGCCTTGTTCCAGCACCTGGAGCAGGGTTTGGGGACTGGGGGTGCCATTCCTGGGGCATTTCCCTGCTGGGAGGGGCAGTGGGTGCCCAGCCCGTCCCAGGAGGTTCAGCTGGGGCTGCTGACACTTTTCAGGTGCTTCTTTTTCGTAAGGAAATATTGAGCCAAGGAAAAGCTGCCCAGAGGTGCTCGTTCCTTTCATCTCAACAGTCTGAAGTTTCAAACTGATTTTCAAAACTCAGCTAAAATGAAATTATCTGACTTTCAGCAGAAAAGCACAACAGAAGCCTCCTCCCAAACAGTAATTAAGTAATTTCCGTAATTGGCTATTTATTGAATGCTGATTTTAACTTTCCACCCTCTTTCTGAGCAGTGCAGTTCATTTACTGACACTGAGCACTCTGGATTTCCCAGTTATTTTTTGTTGCTCCCGTTGGCCATAAATAAATCCAGTTTTTGTTCTTGGGGCTCTGCTGTGCAGAAAAAGCCCCAACAGGACCCAGACCGTGCCCAGGGTGGGCTCTGAGCTCCCTCCTCTGAGTCCCCTGAGCTGGGAATTCAGGGAACCCTCCAAGGACCCTCTAAGGGGCCTTGCCAAGTGATTTAATTTCATGGTGCACGGGCCCAAATCCCAGCAGATGGAGGGCAGCAGGACTGAATATTTCAATTATGGAACATTGCAGGCTTCATTTGGGTTCGTTCTGTCCCAGCAGAGAATTCCTTTGCTCTGCTGGAGGGGTTGGACGCCGTAGGAAGCCTGGTGTGAGATCCATGGGGAGGGTTCAGTCTCCAGCCTGTTCCCAGAGGCTGCAGGTGCTCCCAAGAGATTTGGGATCTCCTCAGCTGAGCCAGGAGGGGATGGAGCTGCTGCTTGTCCCAAAGCCCACCCAGGAAATAGAGGGGAGGAGGGGAATCCTCACTGGGGTTTTTCAGAGCATTCATGACCTCCTGGAGTAGCTCCAGAATTCCAGCCTAAAGCTCCCTAAACCAGATCAGGCTCTGCAGGACAGAGGGATCCATCCCCAAACCCAAACAGGCTCTGCAGG
>VZTR01000479.1:146348-222286 GCA_013400775.1 Chaetops frenatus | reverse complement strand
CGTCCCCGGCCCGGCCGCGGCCTCACCTCGGCTTCCCCAGGGGGGGCTCGGGCACCAATATGGGCGCCGCCATCTTGCGGTACCGACGGGACGTCACGTGACCCCGCGGCGGAAGGGCGCGCTAATCGGTTCCGGCAGCCGCGCGGGGCCGGGCGCGCGCCGTGCTGGCGGGGCTGAGGGCGGCGGGGACCGTGCGGCCCCTCGGTCAGGAGCGCTGCCGCGGCTCTGAGGGCACGGAGAGGCAGCGCTGGGGAGCCCCGCTCACCAAACTCTCTCAAAGAGCGGAAACGAGGGAGTGTACTGAACGCTCCCTTGTCGCAGAATCACAGCGCGGGTCAGGTTGGAAGGGGTCATCTGCTGCAGCCTTCCTGCTCAGGCAGAGCCATTACAGGGCACCGCTGTGTCCAGACGGTTCCTGAATATCTCCAGTGCGGGAGGCTCTACACCCTCTCTGGGCAATCTGTTCCAGTGCTCGGTCACACACAGTAAAGAAGTTCTTCCTCATGTTCAGGTGGAATTTCCTGTGCATCAGTTTCTGCCCGTGGCCTCTTTTCCTGCTCGGCACCACCGAGAATTACGGTCCATCGCTGGACCCATCTTCTGACACGCCCCGTTTTGATAGCCATGTGTGATGATGAGGTCTCCTCTCAGTTGTCTCCTCAAGGGTGAACGGGCCCGTTCCCTGGGTCTCTCCTGACTGTGGGTAATGTCCTCAGCCCCGCTGGGTGGCCGGGTGCCTGTGCAGCGGTGTCTGAGCTCCTCTGGGCTGTTGCAGCGCATGGCGGTACCTGAGTGACGCTCCGGGCAGCGGCTGCCCACAGCCTGTGCTCTGTGTGTAAGCTGTCTGGGTTGTGGTGGGAACGGGGTGTTCGGTGCCTGCCATTGGGTGAACTTTCGGTGTGTCCCTTGGCTGCTGTGAGCACGGCTGCCCTGCCTCACAGCCTCTCAGAGCTGGGGGAAGTCACAGTTCCAGTGCAGCAGCAGCAGCAGTGGCAGACCAGAGTGGTACACTGATCAGTGTACTCACACTGCTGATGTATTGCCATCATAGTCTCTGAGGCGTAGTACCTGACCTGGTTATTAATGCATTTCATGGCAGGAAACTTCCACACAGACCCTCACGGGTATGATGGGTGGAAATATGCAAGTTGTCAGTAATCAATTCCTCTGTGACAGGAGTGATAGATTGCAGCCTTCAGAGGCAGTGTATTTGTAGCTTTCATTTGGGCATGCTTTGCGTAGCTATTAATAATGTACATTGTTGATTAAGGTCTAAATTATTCTCCTAAACCACAATGTAGGAGCTTATTTCCTGTATCCTAGAGGTATTACACTGCATAAACAGCACGAGCTGCTGACGGTGAAGCACACCACAGCAGGCTCTGTCAAAATCTGACTAATTGACTGTGCTGTTCATTAACAGCATAATGAGTATCCTCTTTCTTACTCTGAAGCTCGGTGAAGTTATTCAAAGCAAGCATGTGACTGCTATAGTCAGCAGTTGCATTTGCCATTTAACCAATGAATATTCAGACCGTGACCTCTCTGCTGCTGCTTAACCATGTGTCAGATCCTAGACTCTCTTTTAAAATCAAGAGTTCTCATCAGTAGTACTTCCACTGTTCCTCGTACAGAACATACATGTAAAATAACACATAATTTACTGTTTTGTGGATACAGAAGATGGCAGTGTTGTGCATTTAACAACTGATGAATCGTTGACACCCATGAAAGTTTTGAAAAAAACAACCAAATGTGTTTTGCAATCCTATTTCATTAGGAAATTATAACTTTCATCCTCCCTTCAACGGATGAAATGCCATAGTATTAACCTTCCTTTAAACTATTTATAAGTCTAAATTGAGAAATTCTGTCATTTCTTTCTTTGGTATGCTACATTTCATCATGGCGTTTTTCCAGTGTTGTTGGGGAAGGCACCATCTTAAGCTTATATATTTCAGCAATGAAAAGTAGGATCTCAGTTTAAGAAAACACAAAACAGCTATCACAGATATCCATAATGATTCTGGAAAAAGCAGTCATTCTCTTCAAAACAGGAAGACAATAGTTGTGTTTTTCTCCATTTTGTTTATTCTTATTAATTTATACACTTACAGCAACTTGATCTTCAAGTCTAGGTGCAGACTTCCAT
This sequence comes from Chaetops frenatus, assembly GCA_013400775.1. Classification (NCBI taxonomy): domain Eukaryota; kingdom Metazoa; phylum Chordata; class Aves; order Passeriformes; family Picathartidae; genus Chaetops; species Chaetops frenatus. Next base: position 220,134 of record VZTR01000479.1, on the reverse strand, counting down.
ACAATTTAATTGATACAGTGTCAGAAAGAAAAAGATAGGCAATTCCAGGCAAGAGCCATTCACATATCCAAAATAATACTGCATTCCAGTCGGTAGCTATTACTCCTTACACTGGAATTAGAGACCACAGGCCTTCACAAGCATAGTTTATTTTGGTGGCAACCTTCAGGTTGTGGAATTCATGCTTCCGTATTTTCTAAAGAAAATTCCTGCTTGGTCCAGAACTACATGAACCTCATCATGAGAAGGTCAATACTGGATGCACAGATTATACTTCACAGAATAGCCCAGAACAGAGAAACTTTTATCTTACAACTTGTAATTCTGAACCATGCAGGTTACATACCATATTGCACTATAAATCTGTCTTTTGAGATGTATGCACAGAACTGTGCATGCACAGTAGAGCTGAGTTAAAGTACACTCTGTTTGGCACACATTTGAACCTCCTTTCCCTGTGGCTCTTCTGGTTTCCATTTCTTGTCTTTTCTGCAAATGTAGACTGACATAGGCAGATCAGAAGGGTTCACTCTGTTGTATGCCCAAGCCCTCTGTGGAAAAAAGAAAGATATATTTTATAAGCATCCAGATTATGTAAAAGTTGTCCTCATCATAATATTTGCCATATGCTCCAGGAAAAGAGTGGCACTTTTCCTCATGGAATTGTACATCTTTTTTTTTTTTTTTTTCCCCTGGATGATGCAAAAGGACATAAGAGAACACATGGCAGTCAATCCCTTGCTTGGATTTGTCAGACCCAGAAAATACATCCTAAATAGGAGACATCCAGGAAGTGTGGGTTTGGCGTGGGTCAATTTCCACTGACCCTTCAGGGCTGTTGTTTATGTTATAAACATGATGATGAAGTGGTGGCAGCAGCACCATCCTCCCACCCCCTCCATGCTGGAAGTCTCTGCTCACTCTCAGTGCCAGCCCTGCTGTGGGCTGTCCTTGATTCTTTCCACTGCAAAGTGCCCTTTCCAAGGCGATACATGGGAATGCTGGAGGGTGTGCCCTTCCCTCACCTGCATGGCTGTCTTGAGAGCTACATGCGTTCTCACACAGTGTCTGCTTCTGTGAGCACTGATAAAAACTCGGTGACAGCCAAGTCACTTTACACTGTCACAGTGATGACAGTGGTGGCAGTCCTCATTCGACACCCTCTTCCCCCAAAACCTTCTGGAAAAGATGTGTTTGTCATTGCCACTGCACCCAGGGAAGTGCCCCTGCACAACTGGGTCTGCAGTTCGCCAGGTACATTTCCATGAGTGACCAATGCTGACAGTCACACATTGACTCTTTCCTCATAAGAGCTGGACACAACTATTCAAGACTAAAGATTAACTTCCTCAGAGTTTAAAACTGTTAATTTGTCAAATTTGAAAACTGAGGTTAAGTTTAGCCATAGCTGTTAATTAACTTAGACAATAGCTATCAATATTTTACTTCCCTGGGATTTTCCATTTCAAAGACATTGAAAGGAGCAGAAAAAGTACATTGCTAATCACATGGAGAAGATGGAAGGTGTTTGTTTTACCAAGTCATATGCTTTCTTGAAATTTCAGTCCTCTCCTGATTTGTTTGGTAGCTCAAATTTTGATGTATTTTTAAATATGTGAATACAGAGTATACACGAACTTCAGTAGAACAAAACCACTGAAACAGTAGCAGAGGTGCTCTTATTTTCAACCAGGCAGACAAGCTCCTTTGGTACAATAGGAGAAATAATTCTTTGCACCAGTTCGGTGATACTTCTGGAATGCAGCTCTTACCTGAAATTCTTCATGGCTATGACCTGTAGCTCCACAGTAGTTAGGAAAAACAAAGATAATATAAAAGAGGAACTACTTAAAAATCTAACACCTCACAAAGTAGTCAGTTGGAAACATACCTTGCATATGTGCATGAAGACTGCAATTGGTTCAAGCAAACTGATGCCTGACGGATTAAGCAGTGGCAAACAAATGCAGACATGCTTAAACAGTTCTGTGTGTCTGGCCAAAATGGGAGCAGAGAGGTTGGGCAGAAAGTTATCCGTGCATGTAGATTTATTACAAAGATATGAAGTAGCAGAATGTCTGTCTTTTTAGATTATGCAGATATACTCCATTTGGAAACTGAAAAGTTGCAGTGCTTTTAAAGACAGTATTTAAAAATACCATTAATTTGAAGCACAATTATCTCCCTACTAACACCTGGTGTAGTCTTGCATGTCCACCTGGCTTATTTAAAAAATGTGCTGGCTTTGGGAAAAGACTCACGGATGTGTAGCAATTGGTTGGTTATGTGCAGCACTCAGTGCCTGTACAAGTGGATACTCACGCAGGCCTTCAGCTGGCTGCATTTGGCACACATCCACGTTGCTGTGCACCTATGTATCAACTGCACCATGCTCTCTCTCCCTGTGAGCTCCCAGCTGGGGTGTTTATCTCCCTGCTGCTTCTCCTGGCCTCCTCCCCTCTCTGCTGGAAAAAATCGTTTGTATTGCTTCTTGCCAGCAAGACAAACTGGGGAAAATCAGCCATCCTGGCTGAAATTCAGCGTCTCTGATCAGGGAATCTAGTCATGCCCTTTGAGTTTGTTCCTGCTGGGTGTTGTGTGCCTTTGCTGTACTTTGACACTGGCCCTGTGCAATTCTGAGGGGAAGGACTGATTTTTGGTGTTTTACATCAGGAAGAAGTGGTGATGCTGTGTATCTCACTCAGTTCCATTTGCCTTCTGGTAGTAGGGAAAGAGTGCTTGGCTTTTCTCCTCTCTTCTCAAGTTCTTCAGTGTTTCTCCCAAAGTTACAAAGAAATTCACGTGTTTGCTATTGAAGCAATGCCCATGAAATTACCATGAAACTGACGGCATTCACATTATTTTAAGATATTTTTTTTAAGTTACAAATGCTACAGAAACCTGATAGTCCTTCATACATCTGTACATTTTTTAGTGCTCTCCTTTTAATGTGTGTATACAGCATGTGAATTTAAGCTGTTATTAGAAATGAATGCATCACTTTTTTGTTTTTATAGGCATAGATTGAACATCTAAGCAGATAATGTATCCAATAGTTTTGCACCCAGACTGGGTTGCTTAGTGAGAGTAAAGAAGTACCTGGGAATCAGTTTGGTGAATGACTTTTAAAGATAGGATATCAAGTCCTTTAAAAGTGGCTTCTAAAAATAGTTTAAATTACTGAAACAGTAAATTCTTCGTTACCTGAAAGTCCAAGTATCTAATGCAGTAAATATTGGTTATTATTTTTCATAAATTCAGTACCACAGTTAAGTCAGATTTCCTCACTGTTTGTCCTTTGTGTGAAGCTCTTTGGGTTTGCAGCCTCGAGACACACTTCTTGGTGCGAAAGGGCCAACTGAAAGTAATTCTGAAGTGATCTTCAATGTAGGAACTAACCATTAATCAGAATGGCTACAGGGAGAGTACAGCAACAGAATGAAATAAAGTAATCCTGTCTTGCTGCCTAGATTGCAGAGACTGTTCAAATACCTACAATACATTTCAGTTTTCTTCCACGTTTGTTTGTCTTGGGAAACATTTGATTAATAGTGTAGAGTACATTAAAATATTTCCACACATGTGTGTACACATATACACAGTGGGTCACGTCTACAAAACAAGAATATGTTCCAATTCAACATGCTTCCTACTAAATCCTTTTATTGCACCTCTGCTACCATAACAAGCCTCGGACAGGAAAGAAGTATTTCTCCCTACATATAACAGTTCTTTTCATGCAAAGCAATGCCTCAGTTGTGGAGTGGTTTTGTGTAGAACAAGTGCATTTGTTCTGCTGGGCTCAGACCAGCTCCTCAGCCAGGACATGGGAGTGGGATTGGGGTGGGGATGGGGGGACATGGCACTGTGCCCATCTGGCTGGCCCTTCCCAAGTGCTGTGAGTTCAAAGGCAAGTGAAGGGCAGTGCCTGAGCCCTGTTTTTTGGGTCCAGAGATTCTCTATTCATCACACATTTCTTTTGGTGAGGTGAAAAGGGTGCCCAATCTTCCTTTATCCTCAAGGACCCTCGGTGGGGCCAGACAGTTTCCCATGGAAGAGGGGTGGCAGCCAAGCTTCAGATTTGCCTGCTGTGGGTAACAGTTGCCAGCTGCTCTGGTGTGACATCCCACAGACAACTCGTGTGCCTGACACTACGCCTGTGAGAAAAAAAGATTGACCTGGAACACTATGTAAACTTTTGTATTTTTCTAAAAGGGAAGAAGGAAAGTTAAATACTTGTTACAGCTTTTTTTTTTTTTTTTTTTTTTTTTTTTTTACTACTGAGAAAGGTAGTAAATAACTAACAGAAGACAGTTGTTTCTAGTGCCTGTTTTTAGCTAAAATAAGGGGAGTTAATTATTAAACCTTTTACTTGGTTGCTCACTTGTGCTCCTGATGCTTTAATCCTGGGTCACAGAAAGTTTAAGAGTGCTTTACAGGAGAGACTCACTTCTTTTTGCCTCAACCTTTGCATGCTGACGGGATGTTACGGGCTTTGCTGCTTACATTCTCTGTGGTTGCCATTGCTCATGCTGAGCTCTGCAAGCCAGGTAAGATTTGGAGCTGATTCCCATCATTGTTTAGGTAAAGTAGCTATCAGTTTAGACTACAAAGCTGCCACTTGTCAGATTTTTATTTTAGCTGTTTGTCTTCAGTTTGAAGACTGAAACGCTGAGCATTCAGTTCTTTTATGAGTTTGCAAATTAAGTATGGAAGTTGGTCTCACCTTAAGAGCTCATGGTAAACCTCACTGAGACTCTGTAGGGCTTTTTTCTCATGCAAGTAACTTCTGTTCTCCTAAACGGGTGATCTCTTAAGACACATTTAGAAACTGACACTTGTGAAATAATCAGGGAAATAAATGATTTAAAATCCTATTTTGACTGACTATTAATATATGTCTGGTTTTTTCTCTTTGTGTCAGATGCACAGAATGCTTTCAAAGTACGGATTAGTATCAAAACAGCTTTGGGAGATAATGCAGTAAGTAATGTATCTTCACATATTTCTTCCTAATGCAATATCTGCCAAAATAGAAGGAATATATATAGTAAAATTTTTGAAGGTAACACAAGCAATTTGTTCTGCAGTGTTAATTGTAATAGTTTGCTCAAGTCATGATCCAGGCATCTATTTCTTGACATTTGACTAGCCCACTCCTTAAAATGGCATTCTTCAGGAGAAATATAAGCTCACTTTTTCATAAAGATAATTTGCTATCAAAGATTTTTTTCCCCCTGGAAAAGCAGTAGGGATGTTACACTTTATGCATGAGAAGTGCTGCATAAACATAAGCCTGTATTTTGGGAAAAGCACTTCTGCTCAAGAGTTCTAATTGTAAAGTCAAGCATGTCTGGGAAGAGAAACAGGAAAATATATTAGGTCTTTATGAAATGGGGCTTTATAGCAGGCTCTCAGACAAGCATTAACTGCAGTTATCATTCAAGCATGTCTCATCAATTCCCTGCTAATGGAGGGCTTCAGATAGTGGCCTTTCTTCTCTGACTGTGGTGCACAGGCTTGTCTCATGAGGACTGAAATGCTTTGGCTTAATGCAGATCTTTGGGCTTAATGTAGAAGTACTGGTGTGAGCAATGAGAGATATGTAAGAGATTGGGACATAAGATGACTGAGTGCTCCTTGATCTAAGGCACTGTTTAAAATGTCAGAGCCCAGTACATTGTTAGTAGTTTTGAATACTTAGAGCAAATCTGCAGCATGTTAACAGGGCTCACCAGAAAGCTCGGTATGAAACATCCTGGATGGTCATCTGCACTTGTAAGTATGGTGTCTGACTATGTTATGAGCTCTGGGAAACAAAAATCTGTAAGCTACATGTTATAAAAGGTTGGTGATATGGGAAACTCCCTATGACTATAGAAGCTGTTCTGAAATTATCCTGAAAGATCATGTAATTTAAACTAACATTATCAGGGACCTAAATTTCACTGCTAATTTCATAAACCAGACAAAGTACAAAAGAAATATTCAAGATACCTGCTAAAGTAAATGTCTAGAAATTCATAGTGAAAATTCTCTTGGGTGGGAGACTTTAATTAAACAGTAGTGCAAGCCTAGTTGTTTTTTTTTAATTATTAAAAATAGTGTGGTGCTATGGCTGAAAATATGTCAAAATAATTATTAAAGCTCTTCTTGATGATAACTGCTAATATTTTGATTTGATCTTGGTTCAGTATAGTAGCAAAAAACAAAAACTGCAATAATGGCCTTTTTAGTGCCTTTTCCTTCTCCAGCTGTAGTAAAATAGAGGGAGCTTCTTTGATCATTTGAATTTTTTTTTGTTGTTGTTGTTTTTCATTCAAAAAGGGTATGAGACAAATCACTACCCTTGAAGGCACTTGATATTGCAACTGAGGAGTCTATTTTTTTTGTAGTCATTGATTTCATATAACAAAGTGTGTGAAATCTCAAACAATGGGACAATCGAGAACAGCATTTTAGAACAACAGCTTGCTGAAAGTGGTATGATGCCATAGAAAATCACCTACAAATAATAAACAATTTACTAAGTACACAGGTAGTAGTAATAGTTCCTTTTCATAGCCATTGCAGTCTTCTCTGTGAATGACTGAAATTGAAAACTGAAACTCCTATGAAACTTGAAATTCATTTTCATTAAAGAATTTGGGACACTTTACTTCTTTGGGTTATTTATTTATTTTGTCAAAGAAAAATGTAATACTGTCATTGTGTCACAATAGGACACTGTCGGCTTTGTTCATTTCCAAGTCACTTCAAGCTCCATGATAACAGAAAGCCCTGATACTGTGGGAATTTTTCTCTAGGAGTGGCAGGATAACTCCAGGGTACATTCAGGGGCATAAGAAATAGACTGGTGCAGCTTTCCACATGGTTTAGTGCATGTCAGCCACTGTGTGTTAGGCTGATGAAAACAGGACACTCTTTTTAAATTTGTTCACCATCTGAACTGTACTCTGAAGCAGGGAGTTCCATTTAGTGTATCTATTTAGTTCTTATCACAATGGAGGTGGAAAGAGCAGCTCAGATGCAGTAGGTACTCAGCCGTTATCATTTTATTTGCAAATAATGGGTGTACTTGACAGAGACGCTGTTTGCTGATCCGTGGGAGGAAACATGGTGCCTGTAGGCCTAAATGGAAGGTGATTTATGAGTCTCTCTGAGGATGGTTTTGACTTTATTAGTGGCTTCTGGAATAGTTGCTAGTCACTAGTTGCTTTCTGTTTATGGAGTCAGCAGAAGGGTAGAGAGTTAATTCAAAAGGGACTGAGGCAGCTAGAAAGTGAGAAGTGATGGCCACTGACAAGTCTGTGTAACTTGGTGTCATCACCCAATTTAACTATAAGAGTCAAAGAGTTGGCACCTCAGGGGCTGCAGCCAGGTGCAGTATAAAGTGCACTTCCCTTCTGGCTCATGTATTCAGACTGCTTCCAGGGTAGAGGATGAAGAGGAGGAAAGCTGACATACAAGTTTTATCTTGCGGCCAGATGGGATCCAGAAGTGTGCTTGTGTGTCTGTAGCCACTCTGCAGTCTGAATGGCTGTATAGTTAAGCACAAAACCATTCAGGAGAGATCTTGGAGGGTCCCTAGTCCTCTGCTGCCCAAAGCTGGGTCAACACTGAAATCAGATCAGGTTGCTCAGAGCAATCTTGTAATATTATATTCCCATATCTTAAATTTTGTCTTTTAGAGCACTATTACAGCATTTCACCCCATCAGCAACCTACACTCATCATCTTTCATGCATTATCTCATCATCTTCTTCATTCAGTAAGAGACATTCAAGACTGCCTTTCACAGTCGGCTGTGTCCAATTCTGCTCCTCCTTAACATATAAAGGGTGGCAAGTGCAATTGAGCCAGTGTCTTTGTGTTGGTTCCTTTGTAGCACAATAAAGATGGTAAACATTAATAGTTCTGATACCATCATGTAGTGGTTCATTGATAACAGTTATGTTTACAGCATGTGGTTGCAAATGATATTTAATATTTGCTCTAGAGAAGCTGAAAATGTGCATCAATAGCTGCACTGCACAGGAACATCCTCAGTCATCAGCTGCACTCCAGGCCTTTGCATTTGGAGGATAAAGATGAAGCTGATAAAGCCCCATTGTAGAATAAATCAGGTCTAGTGAAAGGTGGCCCTCCCCATGGCACGGGAGTTGGATGTAGATGATCTTTAAGAGTCCCTTCCAGTCCAAATCATTCAAGGTTTCTTTGCACCTCTGGATGGAGAAAGCTGCTGATTAGAAACTGTTTTCTGGAAATTCATGCCCAGCTGTCCTGACTTCATACAGTTTGTTAGCTTAAAGCTGCTCTTGCCTTACTCTTCCTCCTCATTGTCTCCTCCTTCTATATTCCTGTATGCAGTCATGTACAGAAGTTCTTATTCACCTGGAGCCTACAGCCATCTCCATCTCCTCTACTTCCTGCTTAGTCTCCATTTTCTTGGGGCTTCTTACCCTTCTGCCCAGAAGGTGGTCTGCAATACCTTCTCCTAATTCAGGCAGACCCCCAATTTCTGCTGAGCTTTCTCAGGCAGTCTCCTCCTCCTCTTTCTCGTAGTTTTCTGTTTATTCTTTCTCTTTTCAGGTGCGTACTCTTTCAGCTGGGCCTGGAATTACCCACTACAAATTATTTTGCCTGTTTTGAGATACCCTGTTTGCTACGCTGACTTAAAGAAGTAGGCTGCTGCATTATTTATGAACACTGTGACAAATTGTGCATGTATATATGCATTGCACTAAACATAAACAGACTGAGTAGATGTACTTGGTAGTGCTGCATTGTATTTGTGTCCATGTGAGTATGAAATGGACTGTGCTTCATCATTATCCATTTTCAAGACATCTGATTAAATTATCTCTACAGCTGGTTTAATCCACTGGCTAACAAATGATTTTTTTTCTGTCCTTTTGGACCTGTTCTCAAAGACTCCAGATGGCATATAGGGATTCAGTCAATAGTGCTGCACACAGAGAAAAGAGATCTTCCCTTTTAGTACTGCGAATTGTGCTGCATGGTTTAAATACAGATATCTTTAAAATGATGATAAGTTCTGTGGCTCCCATCTGTCTTAATTCCTTTACTACACGATTTCTTTTTCTTTTAGTACTAGTTACTCTCACTACTGTCACATTTTCATCAGTGCAGTGGGCTCAAAACAAAGGCCTTTATAATTTTTTTCCAAAGAGTTTCTCGCTGTTTTGTTTTTTTTTTTTTTCAGTATAAGTTCCCAGGTTGGCAAGCATTATCACAGTATGCTCACAACCCCCTTCATTCACAAGGCAAGAGTGGTGAGTCAGAACCCAGGTTCTCAGCACTGTAGCTGCACTTTAATGCTGCTCAAGTTGCCTGCTGCCTCAGCTTTGTTGTTCCTGTCCTATCTCAGAGAGCCCATTTCACTCAAAATTCATCTAGGGTTGATAAACAAGATCACTCTCTGCCCTTTAAATGACTACATCTTTCCCTATTCAGTTTCCCAGGATGCCAGTACAACATGAGGGCTACAGATACCTGAAAGTTGGATTCTCTTTTTGGTTTTTTGTGGAGAGGTTGCATGTACCCAAAATCAGAATTTAAAAACCAGAATTAAGATCTGGAATTTTCAATGCTATTTACTGCTTTTTTTTAATGTACACTGCTGTTTTTTGAATGTGTTGCAAAGGACCATGAAAAAGTAGACCCATGTTGACAACAGGGCTAAATATCCACACCACTGGGTTTCTGGTTTGGATGATTACAGATTTTTTTAATGCTGAAAGTTAAAGATTAGATTTGTGTTCTGACCAACTGAAGAAAGCTGTTTCTAACCCCCCTTAATATAATTCCAAGAAACTAATAATCTTTGCAATCTGCTGAAAGGGGGAGAAATTCAATCAGCATGCCTCAGTCATAGCTCCTGTTATAAAAATGTAATAGATGCAGTTCTTACAGGTCATTAGAATTGCATATGTGAATGAAAGCCCAGGGGAAACCAGTGAAGCTGTCTCAGAAAACTTAAATTATGAAAGCCTGATTTTTCATCAGGACAACAGAGAACAGTTTTTGGAGCCTACATGCTTTTTCTTACTGAAATAATAAGGATGCTATTTTCTTTCTTTTATCTCACATGCAATACAATAGTTTATAATATAGTTGAGTCTTCTTGTAATCAGGACAGTATGCAGCAATAAGGCTGCAATATAATTTTATTTCCTAGCGTCCTGATGTCCAACTCCCAGAGACCACCTTCAACATTAGGGGTTTTTTAATTATTGTTTTTGGGCAGAGCCAAATAGTCTTTGAGGGTAGATTTAAACCTTTTACTTTAACTGAGTTTCCCCAGCAAAAGAGGCAAGGCCATGAATGCAGCTGTGTGGGGAGAATTCTAGTAATATGCCAAGTCTTTGGTATAAGAAACTTTACATCTCCAGTTTTGTCAGCTTTCAGAAATATTCAGTAAATTCAATTTTTGGAAACTTTCTTAGCAGTTTATATTATTTATATTGCAGCTTATATTGCACTTTATATTTCCATTAGAAAAAGTCTTTTGTCCATACTAAATAATGGGTATTTATTTTCCTAGCACAACCAGAGAATTTATTCATTTTCTTGATCAATACAGCATTTCAAGTTCAGCGACTCTTTTCCCTCTCTGTACTGCCAGCACTGGTGGTGAAACTAAATATTTTCCATCTTCCTTTACAGTATGCCTGGGATGCTAATGAAGAGTACCTTTTCAAAGCAATGGTGGCTTTTGCAATGAGAAGATATTCCAGCAGGAGCTCAACTCAGTAAGGATCTGCTTGGATTTACCTTATACATATTAACGATGCTGCATGTAGTGACCTGTCCTCTGCTGTACCGAGCTGCAGAAATCATTATATAGAGATTCTAAAAGCAGGCTGTTCCAACATACTTCTGACCAGATACATATTCAACATCACACTGTCTCCATCTTAAACAATGTTCAATCTTTGAACCAGTGTCCCTGTGGATGTGAAGTGACACAGCTTTGGATCTCTGTGAGACAGTGCCAGTTCACTTTCAGCAGAATGCAGCAGGAGGATTTGACACCTTCTGGAGACCATACTGGGAGAAGGAGAAGGGACATACTGGGAGGTCAGGAAAGGCAGCACAGGTCTTTGAGTAAGAAGCTCTGGTGCACGCTTCCTTGGAGCTCAGCTTCTGCAGTGTGCTGAAGATGAGCTGACTCAGAGCCTGGGGAGGTGAAGAGCTATGCCAGTGCTGGGCATTCCTATCCCTGGTATCACAGCAGCTGAGTTACCTACCATCAAGAAGTTTCAGATGTTGCAGTGCAGATAGAAATCAGCCTTTAATTGGTTTTGGGATTAAATCTACCCTGAGGTATTGAATATTCTTTTCAGGCTTCTGATCCTTGCTGCTCTATGAAATTAGATACCAGATTAGACAGACCATTAGCAAGCTGTATTTTCAGAATGTTCTAATCTTTCTTAAATGAAAAACCTTGTAAGTGCATTTCCATAGCCCTCTTATTTTTTTCATTGTTTTTCAATCTGAAACAAAAGATTGATGGTTCTGGTATGCTAGCGAGGATAAGGTTTTCAATTTACTTAAAAATAAAACTGCTTCAGGCTGTCTTTGCATGAGGTGAAGCATATTCCAGATTTTAAAAGATATTCGTTAACTCTAGTCACATGATGATTATTGTGGCTGATGCACTTCTCTTAAGTAAAAGGGGATTTCTCCCTCCATGTAACAGGAGTGTTTGATTCCTGCTATTTCATTTTTATTCCTCAGAAGTGGTCTCCTTTGAGCAAAAGAGCTGTTACATCAAGCTTAACAAAAACAGCCAAGTGCACTACTCAACCCAATTAAAATGACACTTTAAAAATGAGTTCAAGATACAAGCTAATTACGGATGATTATGTAGGACTCTTTCTCAGGTTTTCAAGGCAGCAGAGTTTTCATTCTGCATCTGATCCATAAAGATTGATTCACTTTTGTATACTTATTTTAGTCCTGGGTCCTTTTTTAAAATTATTCTCTTCCTTCAAAGCCATGGTGCTTTCAAACAGTAAAAATCCTGTGTCAGAAGCAAGTGATAATTTTCCTCTTCAAGCACTGTGGTTTTCTGCAGATTAAAATAAGGTTGCTGCAGGAATGGGAAAAAATCAAGCCAGTATGGAAGGAGTAGAAGTTTTAATGGCAGTTATATGTACCTACTCTGGGCAATCATAGAATTTATACTCATTAATTCAGTTTTCTACCTAGAGGGTTTTCCCTATGGACAAATATGGTGATGCCAGTGTTACTCCAGTTTGGAGGGGATGTTGCACACCATTACATTACATCACATCAGTAATTCCCTGCTACTAAGTTGGTCCATCCCCTCTGCAGTGGGCATGGAGGTGTGGGAGCACCCAGCATCCCAGAGGGAACAGCAGCCTGCTGTACACAGGAACAGCATCCTGGCACAGCTGGTGAAGAGACTTCACTGTGGTGAAGAGGGAGGCACAAGCAGGAGCTTGTAGCAAATAGATTACATTGCACTGCTGGCAAATAAATTGCATTTCACTACATGAGATTTTGCAGGAAAATATCAACAGATATTCTTCAGGAGATGAAAAAGACCAATGACCAATTATTCTGTCATATAAGAACAAACAAATTGCCTATGACTGCATTCTGGTAGCATCTAAACTTACGGAAATTTTGCATCTGGTTAACTCAAGTTTTTTGTCAAAGTAAAACCCATGAAAAAATTACTATTATTTTACATAACTAAATACTGGTTCTGCCAGGGTATAAATTATGCATGTGGCCACAGCCAGGATGTGACAAATCTCCCCTTTAAAATGCCATTAATTTCTAACACACCTACAGCCCTGACGTAACTAACAGCCACAGCTAACTTCTACATGAGACACGAATGCCATTAAACTCAGCAAGCTGTATCAGGCCCCAAAATAATTTGTCTGGTGGATCAGGATAACCATAATTGCAGTCTGCCCCATCATTTTTGATATTCAAAGTCACCTCTTGTTAGGCTTCAGAAGCTGGATAAAAGCCAGCTTGTGATGACAAGCATTTCAGTGTGGTGCTTCAAAGAGCAATTGATGCTGTTGCTGCCCTTGTGTAACCACTGAGTGACCCAGCACAGAATCAGGAGGTTTGCACATTACATCTCAAGTTCTCTAAAGTTAATTTCCAAACTGAAATTTAATAAATCATGGAGCAGTGTTTAATGTTTGAAAGGCTTGTCAAATTTTCAAGTTTGCACAAAACAGGAAAAAGGTACAATCAATCAAATTACTCAGTAACTATTAATAGAGATATAAATAAATAATTACTTTTTAGTGGAGAATTAATGCCCCTTTATTTCCTACTTAATATATGGCCTTTCAATTGATTCTCAATACAAATGGTCATGAGCTATGTAAGCCAACCTTTGATCTCTCAGTGTTAAAAAATTATTGTTGTAGCCTGTGTTAGTAACCCTAGTTTCTCTAATCTGTGACTCATTTGAAATAATATGCATCTCATGCATGGGCGTGAGACTAGTTAATAGTTAGAGCAGAAAGAATGTCAACACATTTGTTTTCATTCAAATAACAGAATCTACTTTTGGTACATCTTCCCCCCATTTATAGCTAAAAAAAGCTGAAATTTTCCTTGTGAAGTGACCAGAAAAAAACTCATTAACATTATCCCTCTTTCTAAGACAGGCTTTTTTGATACTAATAATATTGTGACCAAACAAACAACAAAACAACAAAATAAGAGTCTGGAGTAAAGCTGTTAAATCAAGGTGATCCCATTGCTACTGGGAAGAAAATAATGTTCCTTTGCAGGAGCAGCTGCTGAGCCCTGTGTTGGAAGAGGCATGATGTTTTGGGGAAAGTAGGAGATAGGCACCTGGGACTTGGGGACTGTGTTTCTTTCATGAGCTAACAGCCATTGTGGGCACTCAGCTCCCTTTGACTCTCTGGCAGCTCTTTCTTACCCCTAAACAATCATTTAATTCTCCATAAGGAACAAAGATGGTGTTTCAGGCCAATGAATTGCCAGGGTTTCCTGCTCTCTACTCATCGGTGTTTGTGCATATTAAAGGAAATGCAATTTTGGACTTTTGCCATGGTGCCATAAGGCTGAACAAGGATCTTGTCATTTTGATGATAACAGTCTCCTATAATCCCATGTCAAAAGTCTATCAACTGCTAAGGAAAGGAAAAATGTCCACATATATATTTACAAATACACTTCATTAGTGCCTGGAGAAGCCAGGTTTCTCAGATCTATACAGTGTGACAGCATAGTTGCAACGGTTCTCCATGTTGTGAATCAAACCTGCAAGAAAATGGCATGGGAGAAACAAAAAGTGCACCATTTGCACAGAAATTTCCACATCGGTGCTTGTTGAACCAGTCTGTTTTGGTGTTTACTCATCCCCTTTGAACTTCTCATGAGTGGGATTATTCTCTTTGGGGCCTGGCATTTGGATTCTGCTGATGAAAAAGTGGTGGTGGTGAAGCTGGACTTTGGCTGCTTGTAATTGAGAAGGATTTTAGGAACAACAGGGAAAAGAAACCAAAGTTACATATCCTAATGCAATCCTTGCTGCCCCTTGTTTCAGTGCTGTTTGTTCTAGAGAGAGGTGCTACCCCCATGGTGACTGACTGTCTTATCTCATGCTAAAAACCGTGGCGGTTTAGGGAAGACCTGAGCTTGAAGAGTCTTTGAATGAGGGTGTGAAAGTCAGGGCTTTCTGCCAGTCCTTGTCTACCTTTCTTTCTCTTTGGGGCTCAATTTATCTTTTTCTTTGGGAATCGATCTTTCTTCACTTAGCCCATTTCAAGAACATCTGCAGGGCAACACCAACTCAGATTTTCTGCCTGGCCTGGTTTTTGATTGCACCACAGAAACTGCAGCTTTAGGAACTTTGGCAACATGAAGTTTTGGGTCCTACTGTTATAAATGCTCAGATAGAAAGCTTCCTCTGCAGTTACAATTTTAGATATTCTGTGAAGTCAGCAAGAGTTTGTCAGCCACCAGCCAAAAGTAGGCACTTTTCCCCCTCTCCTGTAAATTTTTTGCTTTCCTTTTGTTTTGCAAAGAATAAATCTGCTTTCATCTTCTGGCTGTTGCCAGCAAACTAATGTGAACATCTTTTCAAATTCCAGAGGATGGCTTTCCTCTTTTATCCATAAAAATTCTCTGTATTTGCAAAATTGATAACTGTTCTAGAGAGGTAAAAGTGGTCACTTTGGCTCTGCAAAATCATTGCTTTCCATTTTATTGCATATCTCTCTGGAATGGGTACTTAAACCCCAGAAAGCCAACTGCATCCTGGGCTGCATACAAAGCAGTGTGGCCAGCAGGGCAAGAGAGGGGATTCTGTCCCCCTGCTCTGCTCTGCTCTGGTGAGACCCCACCTGCAGTGCTGCATCCAGCTCTGGGGTCCCCAGCACAGGAAGGACAGGGACCTGTTGGAGTGAGCCCCAATTTGGTTCATTCCGCCTCGAAAAGAGAGAGCTCAGGCATGACCTTATAGCATCTTCCAGTACCTGAAGGGAGCCTATGAGAAAGATGGAGAGTGACTTTTCACAAGGGCATGTGACAGGACAAATGGGAATGCCTTCAAACTTGAAAGAGTAGCTTTAAATTAGATATTAGGAAGAAATTCTTTACTGGTGGTGACTCACTGGCATAGGTTGCCCCGAGAAGCTGTGGATGCCCCATACCTGGCAGTATGCAAAGCCAGGCTGGATGGAGCTCTGAGTCTAGTGGGAGGTTCACTACCCATGGCAGTGGGGTTGGAAGAAATCCCTAAGGTCCTTTTCAGCTGAAGCCACTCAATGATTCCACGAGAGATAGATAGATAGATAGATAGATAGATAGATAGACAGACCGACCTCTGTAAAATGATATATTGTAATACCTGGGGCAGACAAAGTATCTCCCAAAAAATCTTTCATCAGGAAGTAAAATATTTCTACAGAATATCCATAATGAGACACTGTGATCTGCCTTACAGGCAGATCCCTGGCTGGATGGGGACTGCCCAAGCATGGGCGTTTGTGCTCCCTCCCGTCCCTCTCACCAGTCCTGCCAGTCCCACCAGTCCCACTTGTACCACCAGTCTCAGCTGATCTCACCAGTCCCACCAGTCCCAGCAGTCCCACTCCCGGCTGCCGCGGCCGGGGCGGTGCTGCCGGCGGCCAGCAGGTGGCGCTGCCCAGCAGAGCGCGGGGCGCTCCCGGGCCCTGTCACGGTCCTGAGATGGATCGGCTTTCACTTCCTTCGTTTAAAGACTCGGGATTGTGTCGTTCCAGAAGGGTTTTGTGATGTTTCCACCATTAATTAGTAGGAATCTGGAAAAAAAAAAAAAAAAAAAAAGCGTTTAAAAGGCATTTTGCACAATATTTACGTAGTATGCTATGAGAGCCTCCTGCCTGTGCCCCTCCACATTTAACTTCACATAAAGCTGAGCAATCTTCCTTTAAAATAGATAACATAAATATTTGACACAGCATAAGCTAAAGGGCAGAGGCCAATGCCAGTAGAAGGACTAAATTTAGCTTGTTCTGTCCACTCTGTGCCTGGCTCCGTGAACAAAGATGTCAAAAAGAATAACATCAATTCCACTGATCTTCTCTCCAACAAATGTATCTTGTAGAAGAACTGCACTCACTTGACAATCGTGTGGGCAATTCTCAATGACTGGTTCCTGTGGTATTTGCTGTCTAAACCAGAATTCTTAGTTAACCAATGCACTTGCTCCATTATATGGCCTTTGTCACAGCCAATGATGATTGTTATTCAAATATGTGTTTTTCCATTTGATTACGCTAAATGTATCTCCAAGACCATACAAGTTTATAATAGATTTAGAAATTAGTTTGAAGACTCATTTGATCTTCATAAGCTTGATTTCTTTAAAAACATATTGGGAAATGGGAAATGCTGTGAGTGGTATTTCTTTCTTGAGTATTAACTGTTAACTTTTTTTAAAATAGGGATTTTTTTTCCCCTGAGGTGAGAGCAATATTTTACGAAAATCTCATAATTTAAATAATTCCTTCTATGCTTCTTTAATGATGATTTTTGTTTTAACTGTCTGCAGAATTTCCAATGTGCTGCTCTGCAATGTGACAGATCGGGTGTCCTTTTGGTTTGTGGTCACAGATTCTTCCAAAAATGTGACAACTGTTCCTGGAAGTGAGGTAGAGGCAGCCATCAGGTACAGTTACTGCTCTTGCAATGTTTTCTTCCTTGCTTACTGAGGTTGTTTTCTCTCTCTGAGCCTTGTATGAATGAGCATTCTGCCTCTTTAAGGATGAGCTAATCCAAGTTGTTAAAACACTGAGGGCTCAGTACTCTTTAATGAATGTGAGATTAGAGGATTTTTAACAGTCCCACAGAATGCAAAGAATGTGAGCCTTGGGATTTTAGCTCTGGAAAGAGTCTCTATTGATGCTGGAGACTCAGAAAAATCTAGTCTCTTTCCAGAGCCCTGCCTGTGATGTGCTTTCCAGTGTGTGGCACACTGCTCTCATCCAGCTGCTACATTTCTGGGTCAGACTGCCTTCTTCCTCAGGAATGGAAGGGCACACTTTCTGGGTGGGATTAATATAATTAGCTTTCACTGCATGCTGCATGCACATCTACACCTGGGCTAATGACTACTGTAGGCTCCCTTTCAGTACTTCTCACTAACAGTTCATCTGACTTAATTTCGAAGTCACCTTTCATATGAGAAGAGCTCGTGTGAACTCCTCATGAGCAGAGCTGGCTATGTCCCAGCTTGGCTTAAACAATCTTATGCTCACATTCTTTTCATACCAGCTCGTTCTAGAATGCCAGTCAATATCACAGCTGAGCATTGCTTGTACAAAGAACAGTGCACTACAAGTCACTTTGCTTTCTACTATCACATCCTGTAGCAAGTAAAAGGAAGAATGTGGAGCTGACAAAGAAAAAAGATAAAATGGATAATCTGACTTCAGTCGTCCAAAAAAACCTGCACCAGGGGTTTATAGGAATGAGTCCCTCAAGCAGCATAACACACATATATTTCTCAAGCATGGAGTGGAAAATGGATCTCTTTGTTTTCAGGCATTCTGTGCTCTGTCTTGAAAATTCGTGTTATCTCTATGGAGGTGTAATGCCTAATTCCTGATGAATGAGTATGCGTTCTTTTGGAAAGATTAATTTAAGCTTATGAGCAGATTAAACTATTTCCTACAGAGACACCAAACAATAGCTTCATAGCATTAGTGGAGGAAGCAGATTATTTATTCATTGAAGCTCTCTGTAAGAGTGCTGGAATGCGGGGGTTTTGCATTTCTGTTATTCTTTGATACATTCAGTAGTGTAAGCTGATTTATTTAAGTCTTTTATGTGCCCTGTTTGGCACAGAAATTGGATGCTGCTATTGTTTGGTTTTTAACTGTTGTCTGTCACCTGATAAAGAATGTGCTATTTATGAAAAGTTTTAATTCCTACCTAATTTAAAAACAAGAAATAAAATGGTCTATGAAACTAAAATGCTTTTTGTTCAATGGCTTCAGATTGCAGGCTTCCATACAAAACCTTTATTATAATTCTTCACTATGGTAGCACATACCTCTAGTTATGGACTAGAATTTTGTTGTATGAGTTTCCTACAAAGTAAGAAGAAAGAGGATGGTAAACCATGTCAGAGCTTTGTATGATGCTCAAGATTTTGCATAAGTATACACAAGATATAGTTATGCATATACAAACATGAAATGCACTTGTAGCTGCCTGCATGTTTCAGCACATAATTCTGAAAACCAAGCCATTAGATGAGGGTAAACAATGCTTATTTCAACTGCTCACAATGATCCTTTCATATCAGTAAGGAAATCTTTTCTAAATGGCAGACAGCTTATGGAATTATGAGTCTTAAAACATGCCATGGCTTTCAGTCCTGTCCAGGAATGCTGACTTTCCATTAAGGCTAAGAACTTCCTGTTTAAGGGACAGCCAAACCTTATGATTTCCAATAAGAGAGATTTGTTAAATCTTACCTGTGTTTCCCATGCATCTTTTCTTAGGAAATACTTGCTCTGTGGTAAATAAATTGAATTGTATACAAAAAAGAGCTGCATTAATTCATACAACTGCTTTCAAAAAGAATCTCTCAAGACCAATATATGTGATCCATTTGCTTAAAAATTCTTAACCTTTTGAAAAAGCTAATGAAAGATACTTCTAAAGCCTCTTAAACCAGCTTAGATTGAGATCCAGAAATACCTTACAGGCAGTGAAATGCTTACAGGCAGTGAAAATGGGTGAAGATATCCACTAAAGGATAGCTGTTGTACTACTTCTGTGAAAAAGCCTATTTCTCAGACTTACAGTTTCTCATATGGAATTGGAAAAATGTGGAAAGTATAGATCCCTTTAGCTGCATCCCACAAGGAAGAAGAACATATTTGCAATAGGTGTGGGTTCTTCCAGAACAAATCGTATCCTGTGCCTCATGGGTCTAGGAAAATCTCCAGCAGCAGGGGCAGATGTACCAGCCCATAACATGCAGGATGGTTCCCTTTGAGGGACTAGGGGCCAACTCTAAGTAAATCCTGGGAGCACTGACGGGTAGATCTGACATTTCTGTGCTAATCTTGAGTGCTGCATGAGCAAGGCAACAGAACCAGCCTTACAGCTTACAACCTGCTATGTCTTCAGGACATGGTTCAAACCAGAAAGAAATAATAATACCGTACTTCAGGTCTCATCTGTATTTCCCAGCTTTTCAGATAAATGCATACAGAAGTCTGGTGTTCAAAACGTTCTAAGTGTGTGGGTGTCTATGGATTCCTGAGGTCTCTGTTTTAGTCCAGGTCTGTGTAATCCTGCCAACATCATAGGATCACAGAATGATTTAGGTTGGAAAATACCTCAAAGGTCATTAAGTCCAACCTTTGACCGCTGTGTCAAGCAGACCATGTCTCTAAGTGCCATGTACAGTTGTGTCCTGAACACCTCCAGGGATGAGGACCCCACCACTCCCTGGGAAGCCTTTTCCAATGCTTAACCACCCTGGCAGTGGAGAAATTCTTCCTGTTGTCCAACCTGAACCTCCTCTGATGCAGTTTGAGGCTATGTCCTCTTCTCCTCTCACCTGAGAGAAGAGGCTGACCCCCACTAAAGGCAGACAACATCCTTTTCTTCATCATGGTGGATGACATTCAGCCCTGCCTAACTTGCAGCACATTAGTGAAAAATCCTTTTATTTTCTACTCTCTTTTTAACTTGTAAAATACCCTTATAAAGAGTTGTGATGTTTTCCTGTTTTGTTTTGTTTTGTTTTGTTTTTCCTGAAGGATGAACCGGAACAGAATCAACAGTGCCTTCCTGCTGAGTGACAAAACACTGCAGTTCCTGAAGATAACTTCAACCTTATCACCTCCTGTTGAACCCTCTACACCTGTCTGGCTTATTGTATTTGGTGTTGTTCTTTGTCTCATTGTGGCTGGGATTGTTTTCCTCATTGTTTCAGGGATTCAGAAACACAAGAAGTAAGCAGCCTAGCCTTTCTTCTTTCTTAATGGAATACTGGCTAGTTAGGTCAGCAGGGCTGGTTTTGTGTTTCAGAGCAGCCTCAGAGAGATTAATGCTGTGCTGCTTTCCCTAGCTAGGTACAGGTAACCCATCTCTCCTTTTCTGAGGAAAAGGCTTAAAATTTTTTACTGTGAAGCCTTAGTAATTTTGGGATGTAATGAGGAAATGGAGAGTGTAAGAATATGATAACTAGAGATGAGCTCTAAAAAGACAATTGATGTCATCCTTGTGAAGGTTTATTGTGCCACAGGTGAGTCTTCTCTCCCAGACCACCCACATAGCTACCAAGAGGAGGAAGGCTGGCTGAGACTGTCCCTTCTGGGGCAGTAGTGTCAAAAGCTGGTAGGGCTAAAAAAACTGTGGTGCTGCAGCTTGAGAAGACTCAGTAGAGCACACAGTAATGATTAATGTATGGCTGAAGAGGGCCTGCTCAGTGGAACAGAGAAGGGTTTTACCTACCCAGCCAAAATACCCAGCCTTTCACAGGTTCATGGGCAGATCTCCCTGTGAGCTTAGGAGTTTTTCTGGCAGTAGGGTAGGAGAGATATACTCTCTTTTCCTCTCCTTTTCTGCCCTGGTGGCACTGGTGAAAAAGAGAAGGGTATTCATGCTTCCCTAGTGTGAGCATGTGGGAGCAACTCAGAGAGCAGGTGGAGTTTTGATCCTGCCATCTCTGCTGGCTCTCAGTTGAGCATAAGGAGTAGAAATTTCTCAGCTGAGCTGAGATTCTGCCATAGAAGTTCAGCTTCTACCATGCTTTTGGCTGCAACAGAGTTTAGATTTACACAAAGTTATGACTTCAGCAATAGATTCATACAGGAACAGCAGAAGAACTGAAAAAGGGTAAATTCCTGCTGATAACTGGATGATATCAAAATTACTAACTGTATAATGGATTGTATCCCCAAATATATCAGAACAAGGAATTAATATATGAAAAGTGGTATGTTGCAGATACTTCTTCTTTCTGCCTTTTTATTACCTTGAAGAATATTAAAAGACCTCAGAAGAACACTTGTGAAGGTTAAGTGCTTCTCATAGAGAACCTTTAGTAGTGGCCAGAATCCCTTCAGTTATATTTTGCATTCAGAAGAGTTGCATGAATTTCCAAAACCCCTTTCTGTTTAAAAACAAGCCAAAATAAACAAACAAACAAAAAAGAAAACCAAAACCAAAAAAAACCACATAATTCAGCAAACAATAGTTGAAATATGCTGTTGGGGAAAGAGTCTAGGAAGCTATTTGGAATCTGTGTATAGTTAAAACGCTATGACAACCATGTTGTATGGACTGAATTATTTTATGCCCTAAATATAGGCAACCTCTTCTGTAAAACTGAATGATGTTGCTACCTGAAGCCCATACATGCCCTCTGTGTAGTATCATGGGTCTGTGTTTCTTTATAGTGCCTAGCTTAAAAGGGGGTCTTTGAACATTTCACATAAATGTAATATAAATAAACTATGATAAATAGCTATGATTTTTCTAGATAAAATAATCACTTATGCTTCATATCATGCTGAAAGATAGAATTTCCCCCTGTATTTTCAAAATAACTCAGCTGAGCTTGAGCAGTTCCCCTGAATATGGTGTAAACTGCATGCTCTTATCATCACACTGCCATTAATATGGCTTGTTGCTGCCTGCCTGTGCTCACTTGGCACCTCTGTCTCATGCTCTTGTCCTTTTAGTTGCTATGCTTTTTTCACTTCTCCCTCTGTTTCTCTACTCTACCATTACATATAACCTTTCCTCAGAGCAGGTTCATCTGTGGCTGAACTCTAACCCTCCTTTCACATCAATAACATCTGCAGGCAGGGGTGAGAAAGTGAGAGAGAGGGTAAAACAAGCATAAATTTCTTCTATCTACTGTTGCAAGGACTGTAGAGGTAAAAGAGATGGTCTGGGCTATTTGGCTTCTTGGAAAAAAAAACTCAGACATCAGAAAAAAGAATTTCAAAAGCACAGATCTCTTTGTCAGACACTGATGTAAGTGACCAGATTTTCAAAGACTTCAGCATGTCCAGTGATTAGTTTTCTTAGAAGTCTGTCCAGAGCTTACATAATGGGAACCCTGTTGCCTAGTAAGCTGTGTTGGAAATCTGGCCCCGAGGATGGTGTTGACTTCTCATAAATCTGTCATTTTGTCTTTAAAGGCCTTTAAAGTGCAATTTAAATACCTCAGTTCAGATAAGACCAAAAGCACGTGCTCCAGGCTGTGCGTGCTCAGGGTGTCAGGGAAGGGGAATTGCCCTATAGAGGAGTTTCAGTATTGAGTTAGGCTCATGCATCATTTATTGAACTGAGAGATTTGCTTAATTCAGTGCCTACAGTGAGCTGGGTCAGACACACTGTCTCCCAGCCTTATGTTTGTTCTCCTATCCGTGCAGCACTAAGACACCTCCCTCTACAGCAGTAGATTTGCCACATGCCCAGGGCAGGACTGTTCTCTACTGTCTATCCTGAACTAGCCCAAAGTCTCCCCCTATCCCCTAAAATCCCATCTGCAGCAGAGGCCATAAACATTTGCCTTGGGAAGAGTGAAAACAGAGTAATCACACAGTCTTTCCTGCTGTTAGTCTCCCAGCATTTCATTTGCAGCTGTCGCCCTTCCTGAGCTGGATTTGGTCTTCTTGTATTGGTTAACACACAATGTTTTCTCTTCCCTTAACTTGTTGAGTCACCCCTTGGATTCATGGAAATTTTTACCTTCTCTGAATTCCTCTGGTAATGAGTTTCACACATCTTACACTCCCCTCATTTCTTTTGAACCTCCTTCTTTGTGAGTTTTATGTTCTATCCCCGCAGTTTTTTATTAAAGAAAAATCCTTTTCATCAGTGTGAGAGCAGCCAGAGGTCAGAGGTTTCCGCTACTACACCCCAAGTTTATTTTAACAAGTCTGTAATGCCAAGAATCTCCCAAAGGCCAATAAAATTTTATTATTGTTAATATCTCTGCTATTAGCAGTTACACTGAGTCAGATTTTTACAGTTGTCCTGAGTCAGATTGTTACAGTACATGTTGTGGGATAGGAAGAAGCAGTGCAGCTGACCTTTGAGTTTCTTATCCTCTGAAACCGCTGATGCTGCAGGCCGTAAAGTACAGCAGGTTTTTCAACTATGAACTAGTTGTTCTCAAGGTCAGAATAAATCTGGAATTAAAGGAACATCATGACCTGTTGACTGATATTTGTTTATTACATCTTGTCATGATTGTATTTTAGATAACTTTTAGATTTTTTTAGTAATGTAGATAATTTTATTCAACCACTATTAATAATATGTTTCTGGGACAACTGGAGCCTAGAAAAGTGAAAGCCATGCAAGTGTTTGATCTAGAAAACAAAGGTATAAAATACTGGATAGGAAGGTGACTGCTAATGAATTTTAAAGAAAAAATGCAGATTTACAGCATTGAGATTACCTGAGTTCTGAAGAAGGTAATCATGGATGTGAGGACACCCAAGTCTCCACATTTGGAAGCTATAGTTAGTCAAAGACTGATCTGTTTCTAAAAAATATGTTTTATGTTTTATAGATTGTGGGGTGGAATCCATGACATCTCACTCTGCAATGTAGAGTCAGACTAGATGTTTAGTGCAGTCCTTCCTGATGTAAAAAAACCCCAAACAGATTTAGAGATTTTTTCAAATTTTTTTTGGCCCCAGCTTTTCCTTTTGCACCTTCCAGTCGTGTTACTGAATATGAAAGTGAAATAATATTTAAAACATATTTACAACATGTCCACTTCAGGTTTTCTGGTTTCCATTTCTGAGCTCAAAATGCTAAACTTCCAATCTGTGGGTACCCCAGCTTTTGTATTTAGATACACTCATCTGGTGGATTTACTACAGCAGTGAAGTACACCAGACTGTGCCTTTAGGAACATAATGTATGACTAACTTCTAACTAAATATGCAGGTTTTTTTCTGTGGAATCATGGTGGAGTGCTACAGGTCAACAGAATAAGATGATCTTTTCTTTCTTGTTTTTAGAAAGAATAAAGAGTCAACAGAGGGAGAAAATTTAGAAGAGAAAGTTGAAGTGACACTAGAAAATGGGATTCCTTGTGAAGCACTGGATTTAAAAACAGGCCACGTTAATGGAGTCTTTGCAGCAGATGATGAACGGTTCACATCCCTATGAAATGCTGCCACTGCTCTCTGGTGGTTTTCTGGAAGACTCCTGTGCCTACCTTTTCTCATCACTGCTCCTGAATGTTAAACATGAAGACAAGAAAAATGTCCTTCCACGTAATTTCCCTTGAGAGAACCTTTTGTTGATAACACATATGCTTGAACCTCCATTACAATTCTTTTTCATGAGCAATGCAAACGAGAAGGCCTCAGATAATATCCAGAAAAGATTTCCAGAAGATGTGTGGCAGAACAGTGTTGGAACCTGCCTTGTGCCAGGAATCTCATTTTTAATGATTACTGAAATATGTCCATTGCTTGTTCTCCCCCAACACCAATGTGAAACTGCATTGTTCCTGAATGTCACTGGGGAGATCATCTATCATTGTCAGTTCTTGATGGGCTTTCTTTAAAGCCATATGCAAAAGTTTCTCTGTAAAATTACTTCTGTTTGCTGCTATGTAGTATGCCTTTGGATGGAACAGTGATCAATGCATGAAAGTTTTCATTTACTGAGAAACAAAAAAGCTTTCACAGCCTCTGTAAGACCAGGTCAAAAGAGCAGGATCATCTATAGCTCTGGGGCTAGCAAAGATCTGGTACTAGAAGTGTTTTCCACTTAAATTTCCAAGTTACAGATTATGTGAGCTGGAAATTAAAAGTTGCAAAACTCTGAAACTTGTTAAAATTAAAAGTTGCAACAAAAGGCAGATTTTCCACAGGCGCAGTCAGTGTTTAGTGGCCCAGCTCTTGTTAAATCATAGAATCATAGGACAGCCTGGGTTGGAAGGGATCTTAAAGATCATCTAATGTTTCCAGTCCTCCTGTCATGGGCAGGGACACCTTCCACTAGACCGAGTTACTCCGAGCCCTATCCAATCCAGCCTTGAACACTTTCAGGGGTGGGGCATCCACAGCTTCTCTGGGCATTTTGTTCCAGTGCCTCACCATCCTCACAGGAAAGGATTTTTTCCAAATATTTAATCTAAACCTGCCCTCTTTCAGTTTGAAGCCATTCCCCCTTGTCCTGTAAATACATGCCCTTGTAAATAGCCTTTCACAGCTCTCTGGAAAAATCATGATTACAGTTTTTAATAATAAAGCTAGAGTAGATTTCCAACATAGCCAGCCTGGGGTCAGATGAACCATCATGTGATTGGTGGATAACTTTTGAAAGGATTCAGGGTGCAAAACACCAGCTGCTTGGTTTGGTGCACCTGACCTGGATAAGTGATAAAATTCTGGCTGTCTTCAGAATCACTGGTCTACAGAAAAGGGGAGTTTTGCGTGTAAACTGTAAAAACATAATGAAAATGTGTTGAGGCAAGATACAGTACCTGCAGTCACCAAGCATCTGCCCACATCACTAGAGGCAGGATTTGACCATTAGCCATCCTGTTTCCAGTGTCATGTTTAGAGGCAATATTATAAAATCTCTTTGCTTCTTAGGATTATTTCATCAGACTTCTCACAAACTGGAAGAGGCTTAAACAGAGTAAAAGCTGCTCACAAAGAACCATCCAGTGTCCTGAAGGGTACAAAAGTTTCTCGTTTCCCAGGGCAGAAATCCTTCAGCCTTTTGGCTGTATTGAGCACCTTTGACTTGTCTCAGTACTGGCTCTTAGGACCAGTGTCAGCAGAAAGGGAGGAATGGGAAGGAGAAGGGAAAGCAGCGGGATGAAAGGGGAAAGCTGAGCAGGGGAAGCCCAAGGAGAGGGCAGGCAGGGGAGAGGAAGGCTAAATGCAAAATAAAACTCTGGAACCCACTGATCATTTGCATCCTGTGGTCTCATGTGTCACAGTTGTCTTCGATGTCCCACTGGTCGGTCCCTCTGGATAAGGACGGCATCTTCTCTGTGTCCCAGTGTGTGCTGCTCCATTCTGAAAAGAATTAATAAAGTCGATTATTAGTGATAATATCTCAGAGCTTCAAAATTAACATCCACAACATGTGGACGTATTTCTCACAGGAATGTCAGAGATGAAGCTTGCCAGTGTTGGAGGGGGAATATAGAGTACAGCATTATTATTACTGCCTCAGTCATTCCTCCAAGGTCTCTCATGCAGGCAAAGCTTTATTGAGGTAATTCAAATCCCATCATTTCTAAACTTTCACACTTTTCCCATTCTTTGCATGACAGATAGCTACACCTCAACGTGACCACAATGGATTGCTGTGACTGCAGCAGCTGTGCAAGAACCTGTGACAGGTTTTGGTGAGAACAGTATAGTGGTGCAAGAGCAACATCAAGCTACAGATTAAGAATTGCTGTTATCCTGTATTGTACTATATGATAGCGAAATAAAATTCACTTGAGATGAAAAAGGGCCAAGCTTATCTGAGTGTACTTCTCAAGGCCTGAGTGAAGGTTCAGTTGAGCCCATGGCACTGGGGCACCAATTTGAAAGTAGACTGAAATCCTCTAAACGAAACATTATGTGATGTGGGCTGACTGGTAAGTATTTAATCAGTGTCTTCCTTACAGCTCACCTTTTAGCTGCATAATTACTTTACAGCAGTTTGGCCTAATTTTCTGCTAATGATGGTATGGGATTCACCCAGGGCATACATCTAGCTTGCCTCTGTTGATGGAAAATGGCTTAAGAGAAGCAAATGATACATGAGCAGCCATGTACCACACTTAGCAACACTTTGAAGTCTGTGCAGGTATTAGCTCTTTCACTGAAATTGATACCACAAATGAGGTTAATCAAGGGCGCAGTGCTGCAGAAGAAATAAATCTCTTTTCTAGTCCGTGCAGCAGGATCATATTAGAAAACAAAGAACACTTTGATTTGGTACAGCCTGTCCTCCAGAGCCTGCAAATGGTACAACAACAGTTTATATCTCTTGAGGATCTGGCCTAGATGTTTTATGTAACTATCACTTTTTTTTTTTTTTTTTCTCTAAACCACCTGCATCCAACCCCTGATAATAAACAGGAAAGTGAGTAACAAGCAGTATAGACTATATGGTGAACTGCTTCCTAAAACAATGAGTTGGTTCTGCTTTCAGTTACATTTGTACTGCGCCAATGAATTTTGAAGAAAAGGTACCTGATGTCCCCAAGACTGAACTGTTTCATTTTCAAGAGCTGTGTTTGAGAAACAGAGGAGAAAGGAAAATTCAATTATATGGAGCAATAAATGCAGAGAAGTTCTGTTTGAAGAAAATCTGCAGCGTTTATCATTAGGTCCACATCCCCAGCAAGTCGACATTTCAGACAGGACATTTACAGTTCAGCTTACTTGAGAGAGAACATGGTTGTCTACACTAGAATGAGCACAAATCATGCACGAGTAATTTGTTTATGTTGTCAGTCATTAGCTACATATTTGGGGTGATAAAGAATGCTGGTATAAAGAGTCTGTCTGTGCTACTCAGCCCTAAACATCTCCATCAGCCCACCTTGCAGCCTTGTACTCACAACGGGACCTGGCATTGCCCTGGGGCTCTGCAGTGCTGAGGAGCCTGCAGGGATGAGCTCACAGGCCTCATGCACACTATGCTCCTGTTTGTCTGTCCAGGTACAACATTTGCTCCTGTCATACTGATCTTCAAGAAGAACTCTTTCCTGGCTGAGCCTTCATAAAGTAGCACATTTATTCTACATTTTGAGGGAAGTCAGTCCATGGTTTCTGCTGTTGTTCACAAAAGAGATGCATGAAGTGGGCTCAAGAAGCCTCAGGGCAGGATTCAAGTCCTGTTCTTTCATCATTGTGAGAACGAAAAAATTCCCAAATTAATACAAATCACAGTATTAGCACAAGAACTTCTGGTTGGATAATTTCTTTCAAGAACTGGGTGCCAGTTTTGACCAAGCAAGGAGAGTTATCACATCTTGACAGAAAGAGTTTTTCGAGTGTAAACTCCCACATTTGGGAAAACAAAAGAAATTACTTTCAAGCTCAGAGCAGAAGTGCAAGGAAGACATAAAATAACTCAGTGAAAAGTGGCAGTCTGTGATTCTAGATACTCTAAAAACATGGCTCAGATGCCCTCAGAAATTTGGTCAGTTCATCTGTGCAGTAACATGTGACCCATGAGATGAGCTGGTTTAACTATGCTGAGTTTTTATAGAAAATGCAGTGACCAACTGCCCACAATCCATTAGCAATGAGCAATCTGTGCTTGGCTTTCTATGAGCAGCTCCTTTTGGCCTCTCATGGTTTTTGTTTCTTTTTAATGTGGCGTGCAAGAAGGCATGTGTGCAACAGAGTGACACCACAGCTTCCTACACAAACAGACAATTGCTAATGAAAAATTTGCACAGTTAGATACGCCTAATTTGACAGACTGAACTTGCTATTTTTCAAACCACATAAAGCTAAAGTACATTGACAGTGATGAGTGGTGCACTCTTGCCAGCACAAATGTGTCAGTATGTTCATTTTTGGGAATACATTAAGCACTGTAGATGCACTTTGCATAAAATACTTGTGTTTTAACTGGATATTTTGTGTCTGGATTGATGTTTGCATCCGTCCAGAGGAATTTTGCCCTTATAGCCCAGATCCAGCTTTGTTCTGAGTAAAGTAAGCAGGTTCAGTAGGAACTGAATTTGACATAGGACCAAAAAATAAAGTTTAATGTTGTTGGTCTCTTCCTTCCTACCATGTTTCCCTTTAACTTAAAGGTGGTGAGTTGAAGCTGTCAAAGCAGCTTGTTAGCTACAGCAATGGCTAAATGGAAAGTATTTAATTTTGGAGAAACTGCAAGAGTGGTTCTTGCATTATCTCTCTATCACTTTTCTTTCCCTCTTATATTTGAATTATAATTGCTACAAATTAAAGTATGTATCTTTTATCAGTTGTGGACCAACAGGAATTTTAGACTTTGGACTAACACTCTTGATGATACTGTATCTAAACCACTTTACAATTGCTGATGTGCGAACACATACTCACTGTGAAATGAGCTGGGACCACTCTCTTAGTAAAACTGAAGTGAGAAACACACCTTGCCTGGATGCAAAGCCATGTTTCAGAGGATCAGTACCTTTCCCTTCATTGTTGGGGCAAGGTGGCTTTTTGTAAAGGGCAATGTGTAAGGGATGCAGAATATTGTGCCTCTGAGTGGTTGCCTCTCCTCTGTCTTTATAAGGTATGGTTTTGATTTTTATTGTAGCCTTCAAAGTAACACTTTATGATACCCTAATTTAACCCGTCAATTTGTACACTCATCTGCCTGAAAATCATTCAGCTTCTAAGCTGTCTCCTAAACTTTGCAAAACTGCTTTGATTTCCTGATGTTTCAGGAAACTGACAACATCTTTACACAGCTCCTGATGTCCTCAGATCTCAGGCTGGCCCCTGTGCACGGGGCGCTCTCCCCTTGGCAATACTGAGCACTCTTTGACTTGAGAAACAGCCATCAGCATGTAGCAACCCTGGAATGCAATGGAGCTGTGTGGAGGTGGCAGCCTATTTTAGGTCTGAAAAACAGGGAGCAAATCAGCCTGGAGGTTATGGAGAGGCGTGGGTTAGTTGTCCAAGGCATTGGTCCCAGGCTCAGCCCAGGGGGGAACAAAGCCCTCAGTTCTCCAGGAGGCCACTGGGCTGTGGCTGGGCTGTGAAACCAGCTGCAGGACGTGGGTGCTCTCCAGGTAGCAGCCTCCCCTCGCTTCTTCCCCTCAGAGACAGAGGAGCTGGGTGCAGGGCAGCAGGTGAGGAGTTTGTGCTCTGCACTTGCTGCCTTTACCTCCATCCCTGCTGGGCAACAGGGGATTAATCCGACCGGCCGCTCACCGGCCCTTACTCGTTCCTGCAGAGGAAGAGCCAGCTAAGCCCAAACTGCTGATGCTCGAGCTGAGACTTTGACCTGGTTCGTGCCTTTGGTGGCTCAGAGCTGAGACTTTGACCTGGTTCGTGCCTTTGGTGGCTCAGATGTCAGGCATCCTGACAGGCCGTGCCTGCAGGGGAGCAGAGACGCCCACCCTCCTCGCTGCCACACAGCTCCGGTCCCCCCCGAGAGAGCAGACACGGGGATGCCATGGCAGCCTCCCGCTGTGGCCGGGGATGTGTCCCAGCGTGGGGAAAGCCCCCGCTGCACGGGCCGAAGCTCGCAGCTGGTGAGCCGGGGAGCCAGCACCCCAGTGCCAGCACCGGCAGGGAGGGCTTTCATCTGAGAAAAGGCAGATGTCACGCGTGCAGAAGAGTTAGTCATGTGGGAAAGAGGCTGCTCAGGGGATTAAAAGGACTACAGGCCCAGCCCCCAGTTCGAAGCACGAGGAAGAGGGAGAGGATGGGGGATTGTCCCCCAGCGATGCCCAGGTGCAGCCGAGGCAGCACGGCCCCTCTCCAGGCACTACAGCAGGGAGATGTGCAGAGGGGCTGAAACCATCCCTGGGCTGTTCACTGCCTCCACAAAGCCACTGTGCGGGAGTCCTCAGAGCAAGGATTTGCCAGGTATTTAACTGAAGTGAGCTGCTCTTTGCCAAAGGGCAGAGGAGAGGCAGAGAGTGGGGCGGCCTCAGCCTTGTGCAGGCGGTGAGGTGGCTCTGCAACAGCAGCTCCTTCTCCCTGGGGATGCTCCAGGACAGGCAATCCTGGCGCTGGGCAGCCACAGCCTTTCAGAGCCCTTCTTCACACACTGGCCACTGAGAAATGCTTCTCTCTCTCTTTTATGCACTAGGCAGAATGACAAAGTGTAGCAGAGAGCTTAAACAGCACTCCTGTGTGGAAAAAATTGTCCTGATAATGGTATTTTAAGACATTTTAAGGGTGTGTGGTGCCCAATACACAACACGGAGGGCTTTTATTGAGGCATGTCCTAACTGCCATTCTCTGTTATTGCAGTCCTAGTTTCATAGCACAGCTCAGCCAACAACATGAGTGGTGAGGCAGAAAACTGCTCTAACAGAGCCAGGCTACAGATGAAGATCGTTGGGCAGCTCTTTCAGCAGATGTCAGACAACTCGTACCCTGGGGACAGGACTGGGAATATCAGGTAGGAGCTGGGAGCCACAGTTCCCACTGCAGACAGGAGGGGTGGAGGGAAGAGCTGGCACAGGGGAGGAGAAGGAGCCTGTGTCAGCATGTCAGGTTACAGGCAGCCTTTGTGCTGTGGCAGTGGCAAACTGACACAGCCCTTTACTCCTGCCAAGCAGGCTGGCTGCCATTGCACACAACAGTGGATTTCACTGAGACACAGTTCAAACCCCCAGCTGCTCTTCTTCTATCACCCAAACCCATGGCTGCTGCCTCGCTGCCCTTGGAGGTTTGAATTTCCTGAAAAGGCTTCCCTTTCTCAGCTGTTTACTGTTTCCTTTTTGCTGTGGTACAAATGTCCCCATGCTCTCATCAGCTTTCCAGACCACCACAAGAAATGCTCCTCACCCAAGCATGGATGGCCATCACCATCCCTGGCTGTATAAAATCATTCCCAGCTAAGGGCCTGGCCAATCTGCCAAAAGCCTGCTGTGCCAGTAAGGCTGACACAAACAAGTCTGCATCACCCCAGAGGGTGGTTGGGCACTGACACCGGCTCTCCAGGGAAATGATCACAGCACCAACTCTGTCAGAGTTCAAGAAGGACTTGGATAATGCTCTCAGGCACATGGTGTGAGCCTTGGAGCTGTGCTGTGCAGGGCCAGGAGTTGGACTTTGATGATCCTTGTGAATCCCTTCCAACTCAGGATATTCTAGCATTCTATGAATCTGGTGTCTCCCATATGTCTTCTCAATGGGAACAAACCCATCCATGAAAGTTTGATGTGCTTGAGGCTCAGTGACTCCTCACTGTTCCAACACAGTTTTTGAAAACATAACTTTGTGCTAATTCATCTCAAAACTAATGTTTTCTCTTGTGTAAAGGCAATGGCAAGAAAGGCGGAGTGTAGTTATTGTATTATTCCTCAGATATGACATCAAGGTTTGCATTTAGCTGTGCAAGAGAAAAGAACTTAGAAACAGGGCTGAGAATTTGCAGCATAACTCAGTGTGACTCTACTTACTCCATTTCCAGCTCACCACAGTGCCTGCACACATTTAAATGCAGGTGCAGAGGCAAACCCTATATGAAAGGAGGTGACACCCTTCTCTGCCCTACAGGTATCCCCTAGAAGTATCCTGCTGTCTGGGGGCTCCTGGGTCGTGCATGTACCCCTTGGGGTTTCAGGCTGGGCACGGACAGGCACGGGTGGCAGCAGCAGGCAGGAGTGAGGAGCAGAGGTGACTCCTGCACCATGGCAGGGAGGTGACAGCTACCAGGGCTGTCTCTGGAGCAATGCAAAGGGAGAAAAATAACAGCTGCATGTAAAAAGGGAGTTTTGAATCAGCCAGCCCTGTGTCAGTACCCTGAAAAGCACCCAGTTCAGTGATTGCGCAATTAACTTGCCAGTGTAGAAGAGAAAATAGGAGAGTTGAAGTGAAGGGTCAACAGAGTTCCTGTTCTCTACTGAAGAAGAAGAAATCAAGGTAAAAATAGGCATAATTCTCTGCTCTGACAGACAACAGCTGAAACAACAGGACAAAAAACCTTTCATCATTTCACCATGTGACAGTCTCACTGGCAAATTGAGAAGTGATGAGCAAGACAAGAATCACAAAAGGCACATAATTACATAGAAAACAGGCTTTGTGGTTCTCAGTCAAGGAGAGGGGTCATTTTAATAGTCTCCTGGGCCTTATTATGTCCCATATCATCTGGATGTGGGAAGAGAATATCTATTAACAGGTTTTTGGGCACTGCCAAGCACTGCCAAGGGAGTAATTTGAAGGATTACAATTCCAAATGATCATAAAATTTTGAAAAATGGACTGAAATCAGTGCAATGTGCTTCAGCCCAGCCAAATTCACAGTGCAGTAATTGGTGCCACCCTAGAACCAGAGGTATGGAGACAAAAAAGGGAATAGCTGGGCAAGTAGCACTACCAGAAAGGCCTCAATTGGAATATGACTAGATGTTGGCTAATGTTGCCAGAAGGAAGGTGTGTATCAGAGAGTCACTGCATGTAAGATGTTCCAGTGATTAGGTTCCTGGTCACTGATACGGTTTCAGTTGTGTTCAGATATGGACACCATCACTAAGAAAGCACAAAACATGGCAGATCCGGATGTCACCAAGAAGAGCAATAAGAAATTTAGGGAGCATGACCTCTGGGGAAGGGCTGAGTGAATGCTGTTAACTTTTGCTTGAAAAAACGACTGTTAGAGAATTGCACATGGATGAGAGAGAGATCACTCACCCCTGGTCCACAGGACGTGGGTACCACAAGATGCTGAAGCCAGGTGTTTCCTCAAGGTCCCTGGTTTCTAGCTGTGCTTGCCAGATTCTTGTTGCTGAGGCTGTGCTTGGTGCCCAAGGGCTCCTGGGGGCTGGAGCTGCTCTCCAGGGTTTGGCAGTGAAGGGGCTGATTCCTGCTGCTCCCGTGGAAGCAGACTCATAGTGGTTTTGCAGAAACTCTGCTGGGAATGGGAAACCAACCCCATGGATGTGGCTTCTCAAAAAAAATCTCAAAAAACCCTCCCACAAGACCCAAAACAAAACCAAGCAAGTGATCCTGAGCAGAAATAGGCTAATTTAAAAAATACTAAGGCATTGTCTGATCGATAACACTCAACCCAAGCTGCATTTCCAGAGCTAATTCATGCATTGATTTTCCCATTGATTTGCAGTAACTGCTGGGTTCCTAGCTAGATTAGTAAAGGCATTTAAATATTAAGATGGAGTCATTTTAGTAGCCTTAGTCACCTTACTCCTTAAATCCAGTTGACTTATAGTTCAGATTAGGTCTCTACGCAAGATGCTGTGATCCCACAAAGTCTCTTGCTGCTTTTTGATGGTTCAGTGAACATATTTAAAATTCAGGTTCATGTGCCCTGATTGCTTTGAAAATGAGGTCTCTTTCCCAAATCACCTGGGTTTTGCAAAGCCTTTAAAAACATGGCCCTAGACACCCAAGTAGGTACCCTATCTCAGACTAACTGGGATTTCTTCCTGCCTGAGAGTTAAGGTTCTTGGCTTGGTGTTTCAGTGAAGTTTCTAAATATTTTTACAGCTTATCACCAACCTGTTAAAGGATTGACAGATTCTGAGCTACCAGAGACACGGGTAGGCTATAGATAAAGTGACCAGCTGTATCATTGACAGCACATTGGGAAACATTAACCAAAAGTAAAAGCCTTTTATAAGAAGGCCATAAAATGGCAGGAGTAATTATGTTTTTCCAAAGTTAATCATTGACTTTTGTTTATGTGGCTTTTTATAAAAAACTTTTTCCTTTCTCTCCCATAATGAATAAAACCTATAAAAGGTCCAGCAAATTAGATTCAGCCTTTCTTCTTCACAGTGGCCATGCCTGAAGTCTGATGAGGCAGAGGCCAACAGAGAAGCTTGCCTGAGGAAACCTACTTTGTTGAGAGGTTCTCGTCCTTAACATGAATATGTTGGTCCACTTCTGGCTTCTCTGTGGCCTGAGCGCTGTTGTGACCCCTCAGGATGTCACACAACAAGCCCAAAACTTTTTAGATGAGTTTAACAGGAGGGCAGAAGATATCAGCTATGAGAGCTCCATTGCTTCATGGAACTACAACACCAACATCACTGAGGAGAATGCCAATAAAATGGTAAGTGCTCCATCCTGTGGGTTTTACTGTTGTCTTAGGAATCTGTCACTTTTGGGTTTGTTTTGGTTCCACCAAGCTTGGCTGAAATTGAAGTGTTGCTTCTCTGGTAGCTGTGCTTTATTTTGAGGAGGATAGAGGAGCTTGCTTTAACATAGCAATGCTGGATGTGCCTGGACCACTACCAGCCTCTACAGCCTTGGGTTAGTACCTGGACTACCTGCACTGCATAGGGATGTCCAGAAGCTGGACTGTCCCTAGCCATCTCTTCAGGTCACCCCAGTGAGTGGAGGGAAAAGGCAAGGGAGCACTGCATGTTCATCCCCAAAATCTGTGTTGGATGGAGAGCGATACTTTCTTCTGCCAAGTCCAACACCACCAGTAGTCCTGGTGTAGTTTCTCTGTGGGGTTTCCCTTCCCAAGAGCAAAACATTTCCCTTTCCTCTTGGAGTGGGCATATCCTGAGGATGAAGATCCTCTCCAAGGGCCTGGAGTAGGTGCTGCCCTGTAGAGCAAGGGAACAGGATTTGAATCTTGCACCTCCATGAGCTCAGGTCTCCCACTTTCCTTAAGACCACATGAACACTGGGATTTTTACTGACACAGGCAGTTGTTTCACTTCTCAGTGAATATGCAAATATTTTCTGGATGCAGGAATTCTGTTAAATGTTTGCTGATGGATTTATATAGTGGCCCACACCAGTTACCCAGTGGTAACTCACTCTTCTCATAGTCAGGGCTGCTGGTAGACTGCCTGGAGGTATTAGACTGGGAAAAATGAAGTGAGATTACAGACTAACAAATGCAAGCAGTGGAGTTCCTAGTATGTTGATTTTAAGGTCTATTTCTGTCTTCAGGAAGGATCACAGCATTTTTACTTACGCTGTCTTCCAACACACTTCTTGCTTCTCAAGACCAGCCTCTGTCTGTCCCAGCCTCAGAGGTCTCTGGGCAAGAACCTGTCAAGAGCAGGCAGCCATGGTCTGCCTGGTTACTGATATTGCTGTGCCTCAGCTCAGCATCTTGTAACCTCAAAGCCTTTCATAATGAACAAAATCACCTTGAGTTTTGCTTTGTTTCGAAGCTGCGTGGTTTTTAAAGTCAACTCTAGCCTTAGAGAAAACAATTCAGAGCATAAAAATGAAGCTGAACATCCTACATCTAT
The DNA here is from genome assembly GCA_013400775.1 of Chaetops frenatus. Taxonomy (NCBI): domain Eukaryota; kingdom Metazoa; phylum Chordata; class Aves; order Passeriformes; family Picathartidae; genus Chaetops; species Chaetops frenatus. Next base: position 183,710 of record VZTR01000479.1, on the reverse strand, counting down.
TTTTGCCTAATGGCTGATCTTTCACTTTGTGGTCATATAACTTAATTAAAACATGTTTAAATTATCATATTTCTTAATTAAAGCAGAGACTGGTTGCTGGAAGAAATCCTAATGACTAATCATTGTCAATCTGGAATTTTTTCCGAGGCACCAGATACTTCAACTGTAGTGTTTCCAAACACATAAAATGAAAGCCCTATATAGTATTTTCAGCATTAATGAGATGATAATAAAATACATGAGGAGATACCAGCAATAAAAACCAATTAGTCTAGTGTTCAGAGAGAACTTTTTCTCTCGCTTGATGTCTTCAGCTGGGCTGGTAATAAACCCACTGATTCCCCTCCTCCCATTCTGCTGGAGGAGATTTAATGAATACTGTCCCTTCTGGCTCCTCCACATCCATTTTCCTTGTAAATTGTGTCACAAACCCCACGACTTATCAACCAGTTCCTCTAATTGTGAAAATTTCAGACAGCAGGAGAACTTCTTTCCCCTGGCTTTTGTAGCCAACGAGCCCCCCCTTCTGCGCTGCCACTCCCGAGGCACCTCCCCGTTCCTGCTCAGGACAGGGAGCTCAGTAACAGATTGGCACAGCGATGCTCCTCCTCTGGGTGCTTGCCAAGCTCTTGCCCACTGCGCTTCGCACGCTGCTGAGGAGTGTCAGGACTGTTGGCTCCCATGAAGGGGGGAGTTTGGAAAGCCTCCCAGTGGTGGCTGCCCTCCTGCAGCCGGGATGGAGGAGATTACCACGGGCTTACAGGTGCCACCCCCCTCTCTCTGCTGGAGCCTGGAGCAGGTGCAGTGGGTGCTGTGCCCCTGTCACACACGGGGCTGGACAACTCGGGCACAGCCCTGCAGAAAGTGTTGGCCTCACTATCTGCACAGGGCTGAAGTGTGCCTGAAAGAGCTCTTCAGGCACAATATGACATTTGTGTTCCATGACCTCAGGGATGGGTGTACAGGTGCCCTCCCAACAAGCTGGGAAGCTCTGGCATAACCACAATTAAATAAATTGTCCCAAGGACCCAGGTTAATTAGTACTGTTCTTTCCTTTGGAATGGGTGCTGATGTACAAACTGTGTACAAACACTAGAAAAAGTGAATAAGCCTGTCCCAGCTCCAAATTGTGTTCTGATGCTGTTACTTTGTGCACTGAAATTTGGGAACTTCACATGTTGTGGTCTGTAACTGCAGAAGTGTTAAAAGCAATCTCATGCAGAATGTTGAGATTTTACATGCCCAATGTGGACACCTGTTTAGAGCCTCGTTTGCCCAAGTATAATCTTTTATTTACCAGCATTTCAGAAGAAAGTGATATTTGCCTTACAAACAGAATCAGTGTCAATATCTTGACTGCTGAGTGTTCCTGCTACTGCAGCAGAAATGGGGATTGACATCTAGGTCACAGATCTCTTTGTGCCCTGGCATTTTTCTTCACAGGTGGGTGAAGAAAAGCGCTAAGGGAAGAAAATGTGATTGAGAGTAGCAGGAGACACAGCAAAGTGATGCTGGATTAATTATTGCAAGCAAGGTGTGAGTAGACAGCCATGCATTTTGCTGTTCCTGAAGAAAAATGGTTATCTGGGTGTGTGAATAAAACAAAGCCAAAAAGCTCTCCAGCCATTTCACTCAGCCAGCAATCCATGAGTGTTCTTCACAAATGTGGTTCTTTCCAGAAGTGATATTTTTGTCCACTGAGTGCATCAGGCCACCCCACTCCTCTGGAGGAGTTAACTCAGGGTTGTGTGAACCCCTTGCAGAGCGAGGCAGGTGCCAAGTGGTCCGCGTTTTATGAGGAGGCCTCCAGGAATGCCAGCAGCTTCCCAGTGGACAGCATCACAGATGACCTCACCAAGCTCCAGATCCAGACTCTCCAGGAAAGAGGATCATCTGTGCTGTCACCAGAAAAATATAACAGAGTAAGTTGTTGAATGTAATTCATCATTTTTGGTGGGTGAGTTCAGCTGCCTCCCACCACACCCTCGAGCCAGGGCACGGTGCAGTCACCACCCTGCTGGTTTTGGGGTGGTGCTGTGTATGGTATGGAAGTGTACCTGTTCTAGGAGCTCATAGCAATACAGGACTGGGGGACTAGTCTGGCCTAGGAAGCTGGTTGCCATTTCAGTCAGCAGTTTTGCCATGGAATATATTTCAAACACATGTACATACACACGCCTCAGAATAGTCCTTGCACTCACAGCTGGATTAGTCATAAAACCAAGAAAGCACATGTGGTAAGTGCTTGGTGAAGTCCAGACCTAGGGCAATGAGCAGAAAGAGATGGGTAAAAGGCCATTCAACCTGTTAAAAAGGTGGAGATGGAGGAAGTCTTTCTTTCTCTGAACCTGGTACATTATCCCACAGTAAAAAAGGAGGCATGTTTCATTGCACTGGGCATCCTGGGATGCCTGAAAATGGGGAGGGTTCCAAAGAAAGCTCCTGAAGGCAAGATTTGGCAAGAATCCTAATGAGATTTGACATTTGCACTGACAAGTTCACATAAAAGGCAGGTGTATGGATAATGACTATATGTGAAATTGGAGTGAGCAGCTATGCAGATTGAAAAGGGATTTATAACCAAACACTTATAACCAAAAACTTGAGAGTTAAACTACTTTCCTTTTGCTGAAGATCAAATTGAAACATAGCATTAAGTCACAGGAACCTACAGTTCAGGATCCTACAGTCCTGATTACAGAAGAATCCTGAGATTTTTCTGCTAAGGTCAGCAGTGCTAACCACCATGCAAGGGAAACAGCAGATTGGCTGGATCTCTCTTCTGATTCAAATAAGATGCATTTCTGAAAAACAGATTGTGTTGGTGGGAATGCTGGCAGTTCATACAAACCTACATTTATTTTGGATCACAACAGTGCACCAATGGTAATGTTGTCTCTGTTGAGGCGGCATGTTCTTCAGTACCCTCCCTGTTTAGACACTTAGATTTTCCTAGATAATGGCCTTTGGGGCTGAAGTTGTTGATTCATGTTTGAAAAGTGGCTTTTTTTATACAGTCTGATGGGATTCCATAGGACTGTCGAAGTATTCTTCACAGACACAAGAGTTTGCCTGGGCACCCATTTATTTTAATGCTGACAGAGATAAAATTAGAGCTACTCACTAACTACCCCTCCCACTGACAGCTCTTCATAGTTCTGATTTAAAGCTCTAAGTGAGAAATTGCATAGTCCTAAAGGGAAAGCTGAAAGTGGTACATGTTTTCCTTAAGGCATGACAATGTGAAAACATTAAAAAAAAATTAAAACAAAGCTCTGTAGCCTAGGTTCTGAGATAGAGCTGAATGATTTCAGGTGCATTTTGGCCTTCAGCTGGCCCAACACGTGAGCCACAGCTTCTCTGTGAAGGAATCTCAGCAGATCCATGCAACCAGTGTGATGTGATGTTAGAACCCACAGGCAGCAGGCAGCCTGGCAGCACCTGCTGAAGAAGGGGCCCCTTCTGCTGCCACTCAAAGGCACAACCTTCCTGCAAAGTTTATGTGGGTTCATGCTTATGGAAGCACGTTGATAAACTTTATTTTTTTGTTGCTGCCTTGTATTGATAGCTCTCTCGTGACAGTCAGTGCTCCTTGAATCCAGAGCTCTGGCTGACTGGATACTAAGAACCTGTAGGTTATGTCATGTATTTGGGAGATTATCTGTCTTTCCCAGCTATGTCTGGTTCAGTAATGCATTTAGGCATATTCTTTCATTAATCACTCCTGAGCTCCAACATATGCTTAAATATTAAGCTCGGGGGTGAAGTGTTGATTCCAGCTCTTAAGGAATTAGCATAATTGGCTCACCCAAAGAGTGGATTTCTAACAGGCTACCTTGCATCTAACTTGCAGCTGGGCACTGTGCTAAATACAATGAGTACCATCTACAGCACTGGGACCGTCTGTAAAATCAACAATCCGTCTGAGTGTTTGGTGCTGGAGCCAGGTATGACACCAACCCCTGTCCCTACTGCATCCTTCACCCTGGGGGTGCAAAAAGAGAAAGCCAAAGGGTGGCTCCTGACTGAAAAAGAACAGGCTGTAATTTCAACAGATATTTCCTGCTATCTAAAGCTTAGTCATAATTTAATTGCACCTTGCAGTTCAGGGACCTCCATTGGACCTTCTGCCCATGAGACATACTGTCTCCTGTTTGTAGCAAAAAAAAAACACTTGGGGAGGGCTGCTCAGCTTGTGTGGCAGCCTGCCTGTCACCTGGGGCTTGCCTATATCACTGAAAATCTATTTGTTATTCCCTGCCATCAGTCTAGGTGGACTCAATGTTGCATTGAGGCCAGTCCTGAGAATTCTACCAACTTAATGGAAGCTAATGGGGAGAGAGCATTTAAGAGACTCATGATGTGCTCCATTCTTCTTAAATATGAGGGGAAAACCTTAAATTAGGAAAGGATGCAATGAAATGATGGGATATTTCAGTACAGCAAATACCAAGTATTTTTTTCTCTATTCATGAATTTTTCTTTGGTTTGTTTGCCTGCTGTGAAAGAAAAATTCTGCTTTTCCAAAGCCTAGTACTTACTGTTTTGTTCTGACAGGTCTGGATGCCATTATGGCTGACAGCACTGATTATCATGAGAGACTGTGGGCCTGGGAAGGCTGGAGAGCTGATGTTGGCAGAATGATGAGACCATTATATGAAGAGTATGTTGAACTTGAAAATGAGGTTGCAAGGCTTAATGGTAAGTCACTTTAAAAAAAACCTTTTTGTTTCTTTTTATTTTTTTCCTTCCAGCTTTCAGAAACTAGTAAACATACTGCAGTCTTACACTGGTTTCCCAGGAATTCAAACACATACATAATTTGCACATAATTTGTTCTTGGTGTGCATGTTTCAAAGTAAGATGCAATGCAGGCAACTGCCATTGACCAGTTCAGAGGTTTCTTACCAGCCAGGAACAAGAGGCACCTTTCTGTTGGCACTTTTCCCAAAGGCCATAGTGCATCAGTGCCCCTCATTACATACCACCCAGAACGGCACCATTTGTGATTTATGGACAAGAACACTCCATTTAAACAACTTCTGAGTATTCCTGAGTTTTGGCAACATCTCCTCTTTCCTATGGGCCTTGACATTCTTACAGCAGCCACTGGTACATTTTCAGGCGTTGCTCCCTGGCTGGAATGATCAGATTTGGTAGGCCTGGGACAGCAGGTGCAGCTGGGTGTTCAAAAAGGATTTTCTACTAAAGGAAATGTGCTTCCAGTCTGAGATCTCCTCACAAATCATATGGAACTGTCTTTTGAAGGAACAATAGCAGCTGCCTTCTAACTTTCTTCTGGGGTCTTCTAAGACAGCTTCTGAAGTAGTTACATCATCTGTCTCTTGGCCAGACTGCAGCTGTATCGCCTGCTTTCCCATGATCCTTGTTTTGCAAAAACTGTCAATCTGGAGCTGGATAAGAAAATATGGCCCAAACAGTAAGACAGGGAAAAAAGCCAAATATTAAGAAATGGTCCTTGTGGCCTTCCTCCATACCACTAGGGAAGAGACTTCAGCAAGGAGCCATTTTTACTCCAGGCTTGATGAGCTCAGTGGACTGGAAGACTTAGTGGAACTGGGAGCTGAATTTGACTTCTGGTGTCTGCATGTGTCCTGGTTTATTTTTTGGAAGTGCATGGTTTAGTTTTTGGAAGAGGGGACCCATATTCAATGTCCTCCAGTTTATGCCTTCTGTGAGAACCCCTTAGCATCCAGCCTGAGCAGAGGCTGCTGTCCCTCACAGCTGCAGGAGCTCCAGTCAGGATTCCTGATTTCCTTTGGTCTCCAGCCAGAATGACCCTAACTAGCAGATAACCATGACATCAATTCCTGAATTTCTTGGAAATCTACCACACCTGTATGTTCATGAGACAGACTCTCAGGGAGGCTTTTTCCTCTCTGCTAAACCCAAACTATCTTGCAATATGCTGCTTTGCTTTGGGGGAAGGCTGCAGGTCTGCATGGGATAAGCAGGGAGCTGTACTTCTCCTGCAGACCTAAGCAGTGCCACATCTGGTGTCCTCATGTGATGCATCCATGTTTTACAGGTTATTCTGACTATGGAGACTACTGGAGAGCAAATTATGAAGCAAAGTCTCCAGAAAATTACAAATACAGCCGTGACCAACTGATCGAGGATGTGGAGAAGACATTTGAGCAGGTAGAGGCTCTCACCTGGGTTGCAGGGTTGTGTTGTGAAATGGTGGGCTCATGTGCTGATGTTATGAACGAGGATGAAACCTGCTTTAAACTGACTGATCTCAGCCTACATGGGTTTAACAGAAACAGATGTGAGGAGATATACATGACATGTCTACCTGTGTAGCCGTTCAAGGAGCAGCTTGGTCCCCAAAGGCTGGGAAAGAGGGAGCTCTGCAGGTCCTTGTCTCTCCTCCAGGCAGGGTCCATGGGGTAGATGGCATCCTTGGTACTCCAGCTGGAAAGTTAGCAATGCTCCTTCCCTCATACCTGAGCAGGACTTCTGTGGCTGGAATCTGGACTCAGTGCCTGAGCCCTGAGGCAGGGGGCACAGCTCAGCTCCAGGTTTGGGATGCAGTTACCTGCCAGGAGCATTTTGTCAGAGACAGCTTCGAGGCTCTCTGTTTAGGAGTGATGAGTGAAACAGAGTCAAAGTCAAAAAAAATAATTGTTTCCTTCCCCTCCTCTGCCTCCAGATAAAACCTCTGTACGAGCAGCTGCATGCCTACGTGAGACACAAGCTGGAGCAAGTGTATGGCCCCGAGCTCATCAGCTCCACAGGGTGCCTCCCTGCTCACTTGCTGGGTATGTTAACACATCCATGTCATGAAAACCTGACCTATTACACAGGACAGTCACCTTCAGGGCACATGGGTGGAGAGTAATCTGACTGTTTAATCAAGATATTAACAAAAAAGGTTACAAATAAGAGAAGGGTAGAGTAGAAATGGATAAATTCCTTGCAGAGATGACACAAATGCCTGGCAGCAGTGGCAGGAAGGGAAAGAAGGTCTTCTCATCCTTGCCAAACCTCACATAGCTCAAAACTCTAGCACTGGGTTGGGACATTTCCCTCCCCTCTGCAGCACTTGTCTTGCTTAGAAATGAGAGTTTCCCATGGATTTGTTTTTCCTTTCAAATTTTACTCTAAGATCCTACATTTCATGGCTTGCCTTTCAAATCATGCAGCATTCAGCTGCCTTAACTGTTGTGTACCTGAACATGGCACAACAATCATGTGGACTAACAAAAAGGATATTCAGCTTTCATACACCTTTAGGAATGTGATCAGTCCTGAAACTATATTATGCAAGAATTGCTGATATTGGATAATAAAAGGATCCTTGATCTAAGTTTGACCTATGAGTGACCTTCCAGAACTGCTCCCCTCCACATCTGGATCAGGCCTGGTTAGATGAATAGGAGTCCCTATTTTTGACACTGCACAACTTAAAGACCTGTCTGGCACCTTTAAGCAATACATAATAAATCATTTAAAGTATTTCTTTGTTTCTCTCTTTTTATGAAGGTGATATGTGGGGTAGATTCTGGACAAATCTGTATGCCTTGACTGTTCCCTATCCAGCCAAACCAAACATTGATGTAACTTCTGCAATGGTTGAAAAGGTAAGACATACCTTTATGCAATATACATTGTGTAACAAATCTAGCTGGTATAAAAATTACGCATCACATCTCAGCTGCTCTCTAGAAATCCATGGCTGCCCTCAGGCAGACACATTGCCAACAAAGTATTGCTTTTTGAATCCTTTTTTTGCCTTTCACCTTAAAGTGTTTATGTATTTTTCACTGTACCTATCCCCTTAGCTGTTCTCTGTTTTCCTGCACCCTCTTTGACCCCCTTAATCTTGCCTCCAAGTCTATTTTCCTCAGAGACGCTTATCCATTCAGAGAGATATTTTGCACTTATAAATATTTCAGGATTCCTGGTGTGGGCTGGTATCAATATCACCTTTGGCAATCATTACCATAATCAAATAGTTTGTATATCACAGTTTGTTTTATTTTTGTCAGTTTTGTTTATTTGGATACAGCTAGAGAAACTGCAATGCTGCCTGTTATCTTTTGATAACTGCATAGCACCAGAAGGTGAGTGTTTGAGATCTGTAGAGCTAGCAGCTCTGACAGCACCTTTAGCAGACCAAGAACATGGGTGAAGATAATTCCCTTTAGTCTTGCCAAAGCACCCTTTTATAAACTAAAGGGTGATAGATGGAATTCTTGAAATGCAATTATTCACCTGAAATCTATTCTCCTCTCACAGGCAACACTCCATGAAAATGTTATGCTGGCAAGAGAAGGAATAGTTGAATTTGATTCATTAGCAGTTTGCACAAGTCTGCATTAATCTCACCTCTGTTTTACACTACTGACCCCCTTGTAGTAATAAATTTGTGTCTGTTGAAGTCACACTGCAAGAAGGGAAGCATTATTTACAGAGCCTTTGAGCAATGGGTGGGCTCATCTGTGTTGTGGGTGTGCCCAGTTTGGGATTTTCTTCCAAATGAGCTCTTTGCCACCCAGGTCTCTGTGAGAGCTCAGTCCAGTAAATGCAGAGCTCCTGCTGGGCAGAATAATAAAACTGCTGAATGGCAAAATTGCCCTGAACATAACCATGCAGTTCTAATCTGATAAGCAACTTCTACAGATACATTTGCCAGGTTTTATGGTTCTGGCTGAAATCTCTCATACTCATCTGCTGGGAATGCAGCTCCACTTCCTCAAATGAGTTGTCCCCAAGCTGACTGAAGTGACTGAAGGGGTGGATTGCAGATCTGACCTACTACTGTCAGGAATACATTTTTTATCTTACCTTATCTTTCATTGAGAGCTTCTCTGTTCTGGGTCAGGTGCTATCTGCTGAACCTCTGAGTGCAGAAATCTATTTTGTTTACAGGAAAAACACTTAATTCCTGTTCCCAGCAGAACTTACAGAAGTGCCAAAGGCAGACACTACTGACTTACTCTCAACAGGGCAGGTGCAGGTGTGAAGTTCCTGGGAAATAAATATGAAGTCAGCTGCCCTGCATTAAGCAGGGCATTGGGAAAAGGCTCCATGAAGAAGCAGAGGTTAATGGTGGCATTGTCTCTTTCAGGAATGGGATGCAATTAAAATATTCAAAGCCGCTGAGGACTTCTTTGTTTCCATTGGCCTTGATAACATGACTGAGGGCTTCTGGGCAAACTCCATGCTCACAGAGCCCACTGACAACAGGAAGGTTGTCTGCCATCCTACAGCCTGGGACCTGGGCAAAAATGATTACAGGTACTAAAATTGCTATGACCCCTTTTTATACCATTTCCTAGAACAAACATATTTTCACTAAAGGAGCATCATGCTGGTTTATGTTAGAATTTCTCCTTTTTTTTTTTTTTCTAAAAAAGGGGGAAGGAAGGCAAGAGAGCAGAGATCCTGTGGGACTGTAAATATTTCTGTGTAACTTTTCCTGTGAAGATCTACTCAAATTTACTAATAGCTCTACTCAAGATCTACTCTCAAATTTTAGCAGAGAAGTGACTAATATTTTGATGAATTAGAGAAATAATGACTATGTTCTAGGGCCTAATGAATAAGCAGAAATGCGGGTGGACAGATGTGAGATTTGTGGACAACTGCACATTTTGCAACAATGGCAGTGGGTGCCTGGGTAGCCAGGGAAAATCTCCTGAGAGCCCACTGTCTGTCTTTAGCAGAGTTATCCAGTTTCATGAAAATCCACCAGTCTCTTCCGTGTTTGGGAAAGGAGTGGGACAGCAAGTTCCCACACAATGAATAATTCTTCCAGAAATTCTGACCCCTCTTGCAGTCCCCACAGTTACCCACAGAAAGAAGTATAGCCAGAGCCTTAGTGAAACACATCAGTGTCACACCTCAGCAGTCTGGGGAAGGTGAAAAGAAGACATTCCTTTAGTAAATGGTACCTACACGAGGATGAAGTAGCAGGAGTCACCAACACACAGGGTTTTATACATTGCTATCTTCCTAAGATTGGTGGTGGTTACTCACTCCCGCACATACAGTGAGTTTATCACCAGGTTTTAGGGAACAGCTGTTCTCACAAAACAGCAGTTTTCTCTTACTCCCTGGACAATTTCAAGGTGGCTGAAGGTGTTTTGCTGAGTTTCCCATGAAGTCTTGCTGTGGCAGGAGGATCTGCACTGCATACTAGGATGCAGCTGCCCAGATTTTGCAAGGGGAAAAGAGGCATTTGCAAGCTCTGGAGGGGCTTTTCCCCATGGCTGTGGCAGACACAAAGTGTCTCTCTAACCACAGACACTTTGTTCTGGTGTGCAGGATCAAGATGTGCACCAAAGTGACCATGGATGACTTCCTGACTGCACACCACGAGATGGGCCACATTGAGTACGACATGGCGTACGCGGGGCAGCCCTACCTGCTGAGGAGCGGTGCCAATGAGGGCTTCCACGAAGCTGTAGGGGAAATTATGTCCCTTTCTGCAGCCACTCCTCAGCACCTGAAATCTCTTGATCTCCTAGAGCCAACTTTCCAAGATGATGAAGGTAAATAAATGCACAAATACCATGTATTTATGTGGAAGCACTTGCTGGCCTTATTTTGTAGCAAAGATTGTGCCTGCAAACTCAGCAATCAACTGATAGGCTTCTGAAAATCTTACTCCTCTAATTTATCAGAAATACTATTTTTTCCCCAAATCACATTGTGAAGCAAGGATCACTGCTTTACAATGCTGCTACACAATTTAAAAACAAATAGCCAGCACTTCATTACCTTCAGTACTGAACAACTCATCCTTAAATCTTCATAGTTCATTTAGATGAGTCTCCAAAACTCTTTTCAATCTCTGTTGCATGAATCCATACATATCTCTAAGAAGATATATATTTAGCAGTTCAATGAAACTGAAACCTTGATATTTACATCTCCCATTTAAGTGAATATTGAGTGACAACATAGGTAGGCCCCCATTATAATGAAGTTCATCTGGCTTCTGAGTACTGCCTTAGACAGATGAAGATGCACATTTTGTACATTTTGAGATGTCTTCAGCTTAGAATTCCCTGAAGTCTGGAAAGGTTCTCAGTGATGGGTAACTAAATGTAAATGTCAAAGAACAAGGTTATTTAAGAGTTTGAGAGAAAGAAAGAGAGATAAAATTGCGTACAATTCCTAAATTAACTTATCTCATGTTTTTTTCAGTAGTATTCTTCCTTCCCCTTTTCCTTTAGTGGAAATCTGTAGTTCGAACAAGATGTAAACATTAGCTGTAAAGGGAAGCAACTTTAGCCATCTAATCAGATACTAATTGCTATAGTAACCATTACCTCAACTGCTTCTCTCTTCAGAAACTGAAATCAACTTTCTGCTCAAACAAGCGCTAACGATTGTTGGAACGATGCCTTTTACTTACATGCTGGAGAAGTGGAGGTGGATGGTGTTTAGGGGTGAGATTACAAAGCAGGAATGGACCAAACGGTGGTGGGAGATGAAGTAAGTTGAAGAAACAAAGGGGATTATTTTTCATATGAAGCTTCAAACTCAGCCCTAGTTACTCAACATACCGAGGTGTTTGTGCCCCCGTAGGGCAGGATCTGTGACTCTGGGTATTTCTGTAAATATCAGTAAAGTGCCAGCTAGAAACACCCAGCAGTGGTGTAGACAATGTCTCATAAGCCATGTCCCCATGAACTCTGTGTACAGCCCCCAGCAGTTTGCCCTGCCTCTCAAAACACTTTGTGCCTGTTTCTAATGTCAGCTTCCTGATAAACACAGCCCATGGCCTTTGCATGGCCTGTTCCAGTCCAGCACTGCTGTCCCCCTGACACATTCCCCAAGACATCTTTGCAGCTGAAGTACAGCCCTTCTCTAAGTCACATTGCTGATGTGCTCTGGTTTGCTCCCCACATCCTTAAGGACAAGTGGAAAGTGAAGTTCATTGTACTTGCCAGCCAGTGAAGCATGCAGATCTCAATCCCCCCAAGCATCTGAGTTCACTTCTCTGCTTTCTGTTTCCTCCCCACCTTATAGTGCTTTTGGAGGCAAACTGTCTGAAAGATTTCAGGCTGAATCCTTCCTTTCTTGTGTACTAAGATACCACCTTTCTTGGTAAAGAAAATATAGTTTCCTTGGCAAGTAACAGCCAGAGGTGCTTTTTCAGATTATGCCCATCAATCACTCTATTTTCAGCACATTGGAGCACAAGATTAAAACTAAGTATGATTCAGACTGGAGTTTGTAATTTCCCAGGTTGGTTTTAATATGAGGGCAGAAAAATGCAAAGAAACTAAAGAAGACCCACACTGAAAATGGAGCCTGAACTCTAACACAAACATGAACAGTAAGCCTCCATCAGTGAACAGAATCCATAATAAAACTTGATATATGCAAACCTCCTGACCCACTGTAAAAATCAATCAGCTTCAATGTATTCAAAAGTAGCAGAGATGTCAGAGAAACGGAGATATAGCAATTGCTCAGGGAAGCTTATCACATCTGTTGCAGTGGCACTGCAAAGCTCTCTGCTTGAAATACAGGTTTATGAAAAATATTTCTATGGAAGCTTATTACCATTTTCAGGACTTAAGGCATGGGTTTGTTTCTGTAGTACTTCTCAGGAAACGCAGTCCCAGGAGAGGAAAATAAAGAGAAAGCTCATCTCCAGCCCACTGGCACAGGAGGCCATCTACCTTTTGGGTTGCCCAGTCTCTGCATGCCTTTGCTCAGAAGGAAATACAGGTCTCTAAACTCAGGATGGCCCAGGGCACAAGGTGTGTGTGTGAAGCTCACGTCTTGTAGATTATTTCATACCACTAATTGCTCCCTGCACACCCTGCTACCACACAAATCCCTTCCTTGCACTGTGAGTTTCCAAGCAGCTTCCTCTCTGTGGTCTGCAGCTGTGGAGCAGAATTCGCTTGGGGTTACTGGGAGCTGTATGGAATTATTTCTTTGGAAGTGAGAGAGGTGTCCATATGCACCAGACAAAACAGAAGAAAACCTGAGTCAGACTACTACTAGACCTTTCCTTATTGTCTGTAAATGGAAACCCTGTGTTTTTCCTTCATCTCCAGGAGAGACATAGTTGGTGTTGTGGAGCCAGTCCCTCACGACGAAACCTACTGCGACCCTGCCGCGCTGTTTCACGTGGCCAATGATTACTCCTTCATAAGGTACTGCACTCTTTAATTCTTACACAACAAGCCCCAGCTACCTCAAACATCTGCTGGAGAATCTCAAGACCCAATCTTATTTTGTTTAAAGCCTGGACTGAAGGTTGCTGGTTTCAGTGGGAGCATTTTTCTGCACACTGGGGTTGTTCCATAATAATCTCAGAGCAGTGAGGAGGCTGCTGAGCTTCTTGCTGAGCAGAAAGGTGTCATGCTGCCATCAAACCAGCAGGAGCACTTCTGTATGGGGTGTTGGCCTCCTAGGGAATCACTTGGTGACTTGGGCCATACACATGCAGCCCTGGATGCCCTCTGTGTCTCAGCCACCTCGTTTAGAGGGCTCAGAGCAGAGAGCTGGACAATAAAAACTTTACTCTCTTCTGATTTATGTGGCAACAAACAGATTTGGGGCTCTTCTAGTCCTTTTGTTCTTGGAATTTTGCTAAATTTGAGTTAGCTTAGCCCATAAATATCAGGTGGCCTCTCTCCCTGCAGTGCAGTCTCCCAAGCAGGAGTGACAGCTGACACAGCAGAGCTTTCCAAAGGCCAAGGGCTTGCAGGTTTCCTTGACAGACAATGAATAAAACCTGTGCCTCCCTTTTCCTTGCCCTTCCTTTAGGTATTACACCCGCACCATCTATCAGTTCCAGTTTCAGGAGGCACTTTGCAAGGCAGCTAACCATACTGGCCCTCTTCACAAATGTGACATTACCAACTCCACTGCAGCTGGTCAGAAACTCAGGTAACAAAGCAAATTTCTCACACATAATAAAACAGAGTATAACAAAGCCTAAGTCATCCTGGAAAGCTTCTAGAGTTAATGGGGTTGCATCAAGAATTAACCTAGCTTGGAAATTGAGCATATACCTGCTCAATTCATTTTGGCAAGTTGACTAAATGTATGTACACTAAAGTTCTAAACATCAAAGGTTTAATTACCTGTTTGTGGGAATAAAATATTTTTATTAGCAGGAATGGTGGGAAAAAGGAGTGAATTCAGAAGCAAAAAAGAACACTTTTGTACTGATCACAGAGTGTTTTTCTCATCTAGATAGAACATGGCTATAATATATTACTTCTCATTCCATATATACAGACAATTGCTGGCATTAGGGAGATCCAAGCCCTGGACTCAAGCACTGGAAAGCGTAACAGGAGAAAAATACATGAATGCAGCTCCCTTGCTCCACTACTTTGAACCTTTATATGAGTGGCTGAAAAAAAACAATTCTGGCAGACTCATTGGCTGGAAAACAGACTGGGCTCCATGTACGTATGGCTTGTGGGTGATTTAAGGACCCTTGTCATTCTTCACAACCCTTGACTAGCAAAGTCCCTCTCTCTTGTAGCTGTTGGAGGCTGTTCTCCCTAGAAAAGCAGGGTTATGGGAAATAAACACTGAGCTGAGTGTTTGCAGTAGAGGCGACTGAAGGAAACCAAAATCAGTCCCACCAAGCTCTCCAAGGGGAGCAAGGGAATCTGTAAGGAAACTTTAGCTACCTCAGCGTTTCCCAGGAACAGACTTTTTGTTGCTGCAGCTCTAATACTGCCCTTGTTTCTTTTTAAACCAGATTCTAGCAATGCCATCAAAGTGCGCATCAGCCTGAAGTCAGCTCTGGGGAGCCAGGCGGTGAGTGTGTGTGTGTGTGCTTCTCATGGCTTGGGCAACAGAGGTGTTGTGATAATGGCTCAGCAAGTGAGCCAGGGTCTCGCTGATCTTTGTGTCTGAAGGGTGGCATCAGGTCAGCTTATCACATATAAGATGTCTTGTCTGAGTTTGTGGTCAAGGCTCCCTCTAAAATTAGTGGAGGAAGTTCTCCAGGGAGCAAGCCTACCCATTTTAGGAAAGGCATCTCAGCCAGATGAACTGAGTTATTCTGTGGAGATACCAATTATGGTTTTTTGCCTCCTACAGAACAAGCCTGGAGGGCTAACATAGAGGAACCTGTGTACATGAAAACTTTTCCCATATTTACTGATGTGTCCACTTAAAGCTTCTACCTAATTTCTTCTAATTGCCATTATCATGGCTATGGTGGCTGCCTTCAGAAGTTATTAGAGCAGCTAACTTCACATTTAAAAGCAGGCTGTTGGATCCCACTCTCTGTCCTTAAATGCTCTTGATTTCAAACTAAAACACATCTGTTAGCATTTCTCTGTAGGTTTTTGTTTGGCTGGTTATGATAATATTTCCAGGCCCTGATATATTCAGCTGCCTCCCTGCCCTCCAACCCTGATGCAGAGACAGCTTTGTTATTGAGATTGCAGGGGACAGTGCAGTGCAGCTGCTTCAGTTTCAGATGAGGAGAAGGGCTTTCATTCCCAAGAGCTTGTCTGCTTTCCCCAATTATACCAGCTGGTCCAATAAAACATATTACAGCAATGAAAAAAATCTCATCAAAACCAAAGATGGCTTTTACGATTTTAAACAGAGCATTGGCTTAGCCCATCTGCTTAACCCAGGCTGAAAATTCACTCCTCATTCTAACTCTTCCTCTTTATGCTAATCTCATGGAGGCAGTGTAAAAGGTTTAAGTGCAGACACTTCATCCCTGTTAATAGCCATTTTAACCTTGCAGGACATTAGTAATTTTCCAAGAACAAGTATGTCGTCAGGCAGGTCATTTAGACCTGTGTGTTGGAGCCTATTGCACTAGCAAGGACACAAACCACGGGCTCATTTTTCATATGAATTGATGCTCTTCCTTCTATCACTCTCTCACATGCAAGCCCCACTGGAGTTTTATTGCTTCCTAGACTGCCCAGTCAAGTTAGGTACAATTCAAAACTGATATCAACAGCATAAAAAGGTTCCATATTACAACACGTTTATTAGTCATTATGGTTAATGTTTAGCTTAATATCATTTTTATGCCTGCCTTTAGCCATCATAGTCTTTTGTTGTGCAATTGAGCAGCTGTAAAACAATCTCAAACAGATTACTTAATTTGAATTATTGTATGGACAGTAGGTTCCTAAGCTCTGAAGAGCAAGCCATACATTTTCCTCTCAAAGCCAGTTCACATCACCAACTTGAGAGAAACCTTTTCTATTCAGTTGCTTTCTGCCTCCCCACAAATTTCCCGTTTGCTGAGCCCCCGGGGACATGGCTGAATGCTGGTATGGCAGCAGCAGGTAATGGTACAGGCATGGGCTGGCACTGAGAAAAGGCAGGGGACTCTCGGGCAGGGATCTCAGCCCAGCTACACAGGGCTCTGTGTTTTGGCTGCTTTGCACGGCTCGCAGCGCACAGGAGCTGCGGGTCCCGTGCCAATGTTTAAGGTGTGTTTTGCCTTGCTTTGCACTGACCTAGCAGCACAAAGCACTCTGAGTGTGCCGGCGAAGGTTTTTGCGTTTGTTGCCGTTCGCTCTGGAGAGGGCAGCCAGGGGAGGATTCCTGCTTTGGGCTCAGGCCCAGCCGTGCTGGGGGCGCGGGGCGGCTGCAGCGCACACGGGCTCTGGGCCCTCACCCCGCCCTGGCTGGTACCAGGCTCAGCAGCCCCAAGTTCTGGCAAATTAAGCATCCAGACTCCCGGATGGGCTCAGCGCCAGCTGTACCAGAGCGTGCGCTGCCGCAATTACCCTGCTAATTGTTTTCAGGCTGATGAGATTAGAGCTGCAGCCGCAGCACCGCTGGGATCACCAGTGCAGCTGACGAGGCTGAAATAGCCACAGCTTTGCTTCAGCTGGGGCTTTATGAAAGTGCCCGCACAAAGCAAGGTGCTACAAGATCCCCCCTGAATCCCTCGGCGTCTGTCATATTTAAAATAAGCGGTTCCAGGAGTGCCAGCCCCTGACTGCCACTTGGAAACCAGACCCCTCTCCAAACATTAATTCAAAATTCTCCAGCAGGTCAATGCCATATTTGTGATTGCATTGTAAAGGGCTGCCACACAAGACAGCGTTAGAGAATGGAGAGCTGTCAGCCTGCAGGCATTTACGTGTATCTGACAATGAAAAATCCTTCTTGAATCGGAGGCCACGCTTACACTGCCTTTCAGGTCGCATGTGGGATCTTGGAGGGAACACACTGTAGCAGAGCAGAGGTGCTTGGCAGAGTTTACTTCTCCCTGAAACCAAAGTGGTTTCTGTAACACATTGTAGGGTGGGTGCCTGAGATGCCTGGGGAAGTCATGTGGGCAGTCATGACTCAAACACAGATCAGAAGCCAGCCAGGAACCTCCCATTCACACAGCCAGTAATGGTATTCTTAAAGGCAATTGAGAGGCAAAACAGAAATGAAAATACATTAGACTGAAAAAGACAAAATATAGGCTAAAGAAATGAAGAAATGATTAAAAAGTTAACATGCAAAGGACAGAAAGCATCAGTAGAGGATTCAACCTCAGTTAGATGCTGGTAAAAATAATCAAAAAGCAGCAGTGTCAGCCTAAAGATGTTGGGCATAAATAGAAAATTGAGAAACGCCGACAACAGCATCTTATCTGTGATAGTGAACAGTGCCAGCTGCTGGAGGCAGCAGCAGTAACAAGGAGAGGTGCTTCAGTGCAGGGCTGTGCAAGCAGGAGGCAGCCGGGGGTATTTGCCTCGCAAAGGGGACTCAGCCCCAGCCTTTCCTGGTGGGAACAGCCAGGGCAGGCACAGCCCCTGCCCTCCAAATGCCACGGGGACTGTTCTGATTGCCGTGGCTTTGGGTACCTGTGCCTTTCCCAGGACCTGGTCCTGAATGGACTGACAGCAGTGGGCTCTTTCTGCCCTCTTTCCTCCCCTTTATTAATAGAGTCAGGACTCTTTAGGTTGTGTGGGACCTTGAAAGATCAGCTAGCCCAACCCTGCTGCAATGGGCAGGCACATCTTCAGCTAGATCAAGTTGCTGTAAGCCTCACCCAGCCTGACCTTGAATGTTTCCAGAAATTGAGTATCCACCGCCTCTCTGGGCAACCTGTTCCAATGCCTCACTACCTTCACAGTAAAGAATTCCTTCCTAGTAACTAATCTAAATCTACTCTCTTTCAGTCTAAAACCATTACTCCTTGTCCTATTGCAACAGACCCAGCTAAACAGTTTATCCCTTTCTGTCCCTGTCTTCCTCATAGATATTTATACATCTCTCATTTTATATCACTGTCAAGAGGTGGACACAGCTGAAAAATGTATCTGGGTTTTATAAAGCTTATTACAACAGAGCTGCCTTCTACCACACCTTCCTGAATAATACTCAAGAAAGTCAGGAGCTGTGTAAGACTATCACTGACAGCATTTATAGGCCTTGGGCCCAGGTACCATAAACACAATCAAATCTATGCCTGAGGGGAATAAAAAGATATTGTCACAGAGTTCAGTTGGGAATTTTCCCTTCATGCACACATGCTATTGCACAACAGACCAGGCTGCTTTATCACCTTCTGTGGTGGTTTTTACCCCCTGTACAGCTCTTGGTTCCTGCCCCAGAGAAGATGTTTTTGTCTTCCACTGCAAATAACTTTGGACTCATAAGGCAGGCCAGGAGTAGCCTGCACACAGGCAGTACATTTTTTTTATATTGCCTATCTATTCTCCATGGGAAAACAACAAATACGTGCAGAAGTACTGATTCAAAGAGTTTTTTACCAAAACAGACCCCCCAAAAAACCCCAAGCTCATCAAGCAAATAAATTAGTCACCTTCACACAACAACTCTACCACAAAGGTTCTCCTGCTTAGTAGAACAGGTCTGCAAATAAAATCATGTGATTAAAATAAGGTCTAAATCACAAAATCTTTAAACTTCAAAGAGAATGGAAAATATTTAGTAGGAATAGCCTTGCTGATGCCTTTTCTCCCTGTAAGGCAGGGAGATGTGCTGGGACTGAAGCATCTTCAGCAGTCCCAAATAAAGGTGCCAGAGACTGCAGAGGGACAGTACGATGTCTGGGAGCAGGGATGGCTCCCTGGTTGTTCTCCTGCACAGTGCTCAGATTAACAGAGCTAAAGGGTTGGGGCTGGTTTCTGATGTGCTATCATGACACAAATAAATAATACTGAAGTGCATGCCAAACATTATGATTGCTATTTCTTTTTAGAAGGATTTCTTAGTGTCTCTGATATCTTGCCATCTTTGAGGAATTTCTCTTGTCCTGTTTCTGCAGTATGAATGGGATGAAAGTGAGCTCTTCTTGTTCAAATCATCCATTGCCTATGCCATGAGAAAATACTTCGCAAAGCAGAAGGAGCAGGAGGTTGACTTCCAGTGAGTGACTTGCTTAATTGTGCCAGCTATGCCTGCATTGCTTCTGCTTGGCTAATGGCATGAACTGGTGGGATTAATTGTGCCTTCTGTCAAATGCAAACTGACAGAAACCATGTCAAACATCAGCTGTTTGCAAAATGCAAGACACCAGCTTGGGTAAATGGTGCCCTTCAACTCAAGAGCCTGAATTTTATGAGTAATGTGCTAAAGTTAGGTAAGGCTTTGTCTCCCACAGCTTATCAGTGATGGAGGTGAACCTTGACAATTTGTGCCTAACACCTATATAGGAATATCAGGGAAGGTACACTGATTGGAAACAAACATTCTGTAAGATATGTGTATCATACTGAATATCCAAGAGGTTTGGGGCTAAGGAAAGATAAACATGCTGAGTATAAAGCACTAGAATTTGGTATTGCTAATCTTATCTAGGTTCAGTTATAAGCATAAAATCTTTCACCTGAAAGTGATTTTGGTAAGAAAAACAACCCTTTTGATTAAGTATCTTCAATAATCAGAAGATATCTACTCAAGCTATTAGATATTACTTTATAGAACATCAGTCATGTAATATCTAGAATCTACTCTAGAAAAAATAAGGAAGAGAGCTATTATTTTTTCCACTTTATACTTCATACATCACCTCATTCATGAGACCAACACCAAACACTCTGTGCTCTGCAAGTGATTATGAGCTGTGGAAAATTACACCAAGACTTGTCTTAGGTATGAGGTAGACTCTCTCCAGCTCAGGTTACAAATTAGCAAATAGAAAAAGGAATTTTGGCAGGAAAATTGATTTCCCTTCCCAGCTGATTGCACTAGAAAGCATTCCCCAAGTGTAAACTAAACCCCTGGCAATGCCAATCAAGCACAACTGTTCACTTGCCCAAGTTTAAAGCTAATGTCCTCTCGACAATGAAAATAACCCTTTTCTCCCTTTTCTCCTTCAGAATTACAGACATTCATGTTGGGGAACAGACACAAAGGATCTCCTTCTACATTACTGTCAGCATGCCAGGTAATATCAGTGATATTGTGCCCAGAGCTGACGTGGAAAGTGCTATCAGGTGAGATTTTGCTCTCTGGAGAAATAAACAAACAAACAAGCAATCAACCAGATGGAAGGGTGGAAGGGAAAGCAATGCTTAAGTCAGCTGAGGCAGAAGCAGTGAGAAGAAAGTCAGTTCTGCAGTTAAAATGGAAATATTGGGATGAGAGAAACTAGGATGAAAACTATGACAGAAAGAAAACAGTCCATCTCTCAGATGGTGTTTTGGACAACAGCCAATGAAAAATGCTTCAAGGGGTTTGAAAAATTGCCAAAACACATCTCATTGTATCATACCTTGCCAGAAGATCTAATTTCTCAAACTTTAAAGGGAACTATTTTATATCTTGAAATACAGAATACAGTAATGGTGTGTACATGCACACGTGTGTTCCTCCTCTCATTTATGGAAAGTCAGTGAAAGAATTATTGTTAACAAGGACTCCAGGATAATGGTGTACTAGAAAGATAGCCAGAGGTATTTGATTATATAGAAGAGGTCAGAGCAGGAGCTAGTTCCCACTTACAGGTCAATGAACAGCTCTTTTATAGCATGGTGTGACACCACTGTAAGTCATTGCTATAAAAATGATAAGTAAAACTGCAGCTCTGCAGAAGATCATGGGTAATGTGCAGTGGGAAATGAATAGGGCACAAATCTAAATGCAGCATCAACATGAGATGGGGTTGAAAAAGCAGTAGATAAGTTGGTGAACTAAGGGAATAGAACAGGGCTGTGAAAGTCACTCTTGGGTTAGCACTCAATAGCAGATGTGGAAATTCAGGGGAAAAACAAGGCACAGGAGATATACCAGGGAAAGGGTTTTCAGGGCAGTGAGAAACACGTGAATAAAAATTGTGTAAGATTGTAGGAGGGAAATAGGTAAGATGTTAAAGCTGTGGTTTTATGTCTAAAAAACTTTTGAAGACAAGAAACATTAAAGAGAATGAAGGGCAAAATACAAAGAAAGAAGGAGATCAGAAGGTTCATTTGACAAAGGTTAAGACTGAGTTTAAGGGTCCATACAGTGTCTGAACATGTGAGTTAAGCTGCAATAGGTTAAGGGTTTAAGTTCCCGTGGTTGTCACTCACACACCAGAAGGAATATGGGTTGAGCAGTACCTCCTCTGCAGCCTTTTCAACTGAGCAGTTCAGGGGAAGCTTGGCATGCTGGAGATTTGTAAAACAACTGAAAACTATTCCTTTCCTTCCAATAAATGTGTGAAACTCTTTGAATCTGCATTTGATGGCAGGATGTCTCGGGGACGAATCAATGAGGCTTTCAGACTGGATGATAACACGCTGGAGTTTGTGGGAGTAATTCCAACCCTGGCTGCACCTTATGAACCACCAGTCACCATCTGGTTAATTGTATTTGGGGTGGTCATTAGCCTGGTTGTCATTGGAGTTATTGTCTTGATCATCACTGGGCAAAGAGATCGCAAAAAGTGAGTAATATTTTTTCATACTGTGATCATCACCACCGGAAGATGTCCTGATACTTGAATCATCAGGATTTTTACAAAATAGGCTGCCCAGTTTACCTGAAGCAGGTTAAGGATTGAAAGCTTACTATCCCTTTCCCATCAATAGTGATAACTAAAGGTTCAGCTCCCTGTCTGTCAGTGCATGACAGCTTTGGCAGCTTAATGCAATTCCCCCGTCACCATCAGTTTACCCAAGGCTGTGGCCATAGGGAGCCTCAGGATGGCTGAGCTTCTGCCAACCCCACAGCAAGGAGGATGGGATGTCCTGCTGGGAACACGGTGCCTTCTCCAACAGCAGAGTTGCCCACATTCATCAGCACCTGCAGTTTTCTGCAATCTTATTGTAGGCTGTACGGTAATTAAGTTTTCCTTAAATATTACTGCATTAACAACAGTATATCTTGGTTGGTTTTCAACATCTCTCCACTAACGAGGTTTCTAAGAAAATAGTAAGTTTGCTACAGTTCTTCTTAAACCAAACTCAATTTCTTTCATATAAATATTTCCAGTTAAACACAGTATTATTTGCAATCAGGGATTCTGGGGATCCAGAAGGACTTGAACAGAACAGGAACCTTCTAATATAAAATGAATGTTTGTTACAGGAGAGCAAGAGAAAGCAGAGGTGAAGCAGGATCACATGGTGAAGAGGTGAACCCTTATGCTGAAGAGGGAAGAAGCAACCTGGGCTTTGAGCCAGCTGAAGAGACACAAACATCATTTTAAAAGGTGTGCATACACTAAAGGCTTCTGATTTTTTAATTTTACTTGTAACAATAGTGCCTAGCAAAGGAGCAAAACACTATGGATGTCATCAAACACTGTCTGGTTGACCATTAATCTACTGGTTCATGGCCAATAGCAACTAAATCTGCTGTTTACGTGGTAATAGAAAAGATCCATGGCTTTTCTAAGAATTATGTGCATATAATATTACACACCATCTGTGCTGCTTTTCATGTGTGTGCTGCATCCAACTTCTGTTTCCTGTGTAATGAGATACAAAAGCTTGGAAATATACAGTTGTATACGAACTAAGACACAGATAAAAATAACTCATATGCTCCTGAAGAACATCTTGATCTTTCCTGATGGAGACCTCAAAAGTGTTTCTAAAGACAGTGAGGAAAAAACCCTTGACTATCAGAAGAACTTTACTGATGAAGAATACAATTTGATATGAAATAACTGCAATTTTTGTGCCTTCAAAATATTTGTATCAATGTAAAATGGATACAATGGATGAAGACTAACAAGCACTGGAATTTTATTAGAAAGTTATAAGTTATTTTTCTAACTGTTTGCTTGATAAGTATTCTAGAGATGAAATAGCCCATGCTCCCTCAAAAAAAAAAAAATCTCTTTTATGTTGACATTAAAAATGGAAACTTCCTTAATACTAAATGATCAAAATGGAATTGGTTATTTTTCCCTATACCTTGGCCATTGCCTCCACTATAACAAATACTGCATTAAAGATGCTGCTTACTACAAATACAATTGTGCTAATACATACTAGGGGCAGAAGATTGAAGCTTGGGAAATTCTGGTTGCACCTGAAAAACAAGATTTGTTCACCTGGAGGATAGCACAGCACTGGACCAGGTTGCCTGTTCTGTACTCTGTGAGAGGCTGTGGGATCTCCACCTTTAGAAGTGTTCAGAGTTCAGGTAGACAAAGGTATGGATGATGGAGCACAGGGGATAATTCCACTCTGAGTCAGAAGTTTGGCCTGATGATCTCCAGAGGACCCTTTCAGCCAGATTTTCTATGATTCTGAGTCTTGCAGGTACCCCACCATAGCTGCAACCATGCCACTGTGGATTTCTTCTGTACACGCTCAGTCTCTGAAAATCACAAAGGTATCTGATGCTCAGTCCTGGATTGTGACAAAGAGCCAGTAGCAAACACGATCCTGCATGAAAAATGCTGAGAAAATGCATGGACTCTTAAAACCATGGGCCTCCAAAATGACCACAATCTGTAGAAAGCAGACAAACATCTCTCTGAAAAGTACATCTGGGCTCTACAGGTTCACAAACACAGTCATGATGCTCCACATTAATTTCCTATTTAAGAGACAAATCCCTTAAATGAAGCAGTTCTAAATGGTGAGCAGACAATATTAATTAATTGCAAACTCGACGCTAATGCAAAGGAAAAAATTCTTTTTTTAAGTTGCTTATCTATATCACATATTCTATTGCCATAACAGCCCCAAACCTTAGTACTTGAGCTGAATTTTTAGGATAAATAAATCAACTACTTGATTTTGTCTTCCTACTTACTGTGCAGTAACAGAAAAAAGGAATGGCAATTATGGAAACAATCACATAAAGTAATTAGTCATGCTGGCTGTCTTCAGATCTGTTGTTAAGAGTAACTTTTTCATTATGACAAAGATTTAATTTCAATACAATTAATTTGAAAAGCTTTGCTATGAATCCAAAAACACCATTCAGAATTGTCAGCCCATGAAGCCACTACAAGAATATAGTAGGGTGTTGGAAGGACATAAAAAGGGAGAAATTTTTTATGAAAAAATCAGCTGCATGCATTAGCTCCACCAACTGCTCACACCTTCTGTGCTGGGGGAGCCCTCCTTCTCCTGCTCTCTCAGTGTCTGCACTCCCTTTCTGACCCTTTCTCTGAGTCAGCACTCCTTGGCCCAGGTTGGTCCATGGGCAGCATCATACCAAGCCCTACCCCTCCCTCCTGTGCAGCCTCCACAGCCCCCAGGCCTGCACAGATGCCCAAATTCATTTGCATGACCCCAAATGCAGCTTTCCCTCAAACACACCTGCAGATCCCCAGGTAGACAAGGATGTGCTCTCCGAGCCAGCTTCCAGTCCTGGGACCAAGCAATGCTGGCAGGAACAGGGGTTGGAGCCTCTGTCTGGCCAGAGACCTTCATTTCTTTCTCTTCTTTCCCCACGTGTCTGCACCCTGCACTTCTTATTGCTGAGGTTCAGCTCAGCTCAAACCAGAGCTGCAGAGGGGTCTCTGTCAGGGCTGGGCCAGCTCCAGCAGGGAAAGGGCAAGCAGACATCACTTGGACTCTTATGTGCATCACATGCTGAACTAGCTCAGATATGAGGAGAGGGAAAGGATTTATTTCAGAAATTACTTTGTTTTCAAACCTCTTTAAACGTATTAGATCAGCATTTTACAACTGTCAGTGTCTAAGTTTAGATGCCTTTATTATGTAGCTTCAGATGTATCTGGTATCTCAAGGCTTGCTGAAGTTAGCACTAATTTTTGTTGTGCTGTGCACATTTGAAAATTGGGTGCTCCTATTTAAGCAGTAGCATCAGAAGCCAGATCTTAGTGCCTCACTAGTAAAATATTTGGCTAAGCAATGATATTAATAGCATTTTCATTTATCTTCAAATTTTTGCTTCTCAAGTTTTATAGACATCAGCAAATTTACCATTTACTGTTTCAATGACTACAGAATTCTGCATAAAACATTATTTTCTTTCTTTCTACCTGTTATTGCAGGAAGCAATAACACTCTAGTAGATGCCTTGTATGTTGCTAAATTGAAAATATCCTAAATATGCAGCTTAGAATGAATTCCAAATCAAATATACACCCTGAGGGCCAAAACTAAAGTGAATAGTACTGGTGAGAAAACAGATATAATATTTTACCTGTAGTAATTTCTAAGTAATTGAAAGTGAGACTATATCTATTTATGTTGCTGTCACTTGCAGCAGTTCTAAATTTGACTTTAGGTGTCAACTTCAAGTGATTATGAAGAAAAAACACATTCAGATGAGTTATGATAATCAGAAAACCTAGCAAGCGTATATTTCCCTGTGTACATTTCCAGTTAAGGCCAAATAATGGCAGTTTGGAGGCACTGAAGGAGTGCACATAATTGGTATATATATCTCAGTGTCTGAGAAGTCTTTTTAAAATAATGCTAACAAAATAAATTATATCCTTCCACAGGATCCTTCCCAATTCTGTCACCCACAGAGTGTCACAAATGCTTTCTCCATATGCTTCCTGGTCAACCCCCTGATTAAATGAGAAGAACACTAAAATACAGATAATAAGGGTGGCTAATGTCAGGCTTGTATAGCAGGCAGGTGATATGGAGCCATTATGCACCGTCATCTGTTTCTGAATCTTATTTTTCAAGCTCTGTTGCCTTCTCTCAATGCCTCAAAAGAATGGTAACAGCTGATAAAAGGCAGGGCACTGTTCTACTTGCTACATGAAGCAAAATGATGGGTATAGTTATTTAATTTTAAAATAATTCAGAAACTGTAATTTGCATTCATTTCTCTTGATTTTTAGCATGCAGAAATTAATAGACAGCGATGTCGCTACAAATTTCTGCATGCTAAAATAAAGTTACAGGAGGTAACTAGAATTTAACTTACTTTTTATATCTAGCTTACATTGTGATAATTTAATCTTCTTTGTTTGCATTAATATGCCCTCTAATATAAGTCACTTTACTCATTTTCCTTGCAATTATATTAAAAAAACCCAAGAGATCATCACAGTCATTTCATGGTGTCATCAATAACATGCAAAACAGTTCTTTGTTGCTGGTGAGAAACAAGTCATGGTCTACAGAGAGCTGATCAAAATTTAGGTGAAGAGGAACAATAAATCAGGGTAATTTTTGGTACAGAAGATGCAGACCTCAAAATACAATGAGCATAATCAGCATTTGACTTAGAGCTCCTAAAAGGCTCATGGATGGGGTAACACATCCTTCTGTTCTAAGGGCAGGGTTATTTCACACAGACTGAGCTGTCTGCTGTTTAAAATCTCTGTACAGGAAGGCAAATATCTTTTATTCTGTGGTGGCTAAGAGAGAAAGGGCAAAGGACCATGGGGAGGTACCAGTAATGGCCCTGTAGTCGTGGAAGAAATTTAGAGAGTTAGTTTAGCTCAGCACACAATTTTTAAACTGTAAAAATTAGGTGAGGGGAATCTCATCCTGCATATTTTTTTTTTGATGTTGAAGGGTATTATGCTTAAATATGTGCTTCTGAAAAGAAGGGAACCAATCTGCCTCTGTGCCTCATTTGCTGTATTAACCATGTCCTGAACTAGATAATATAGAATATATTGCTTACAAGCAACAGATTTTATTAAAGGATATTTTCATTATGGCCATTGGTTGAGCTATCAGCAGGGACTCCTAGTGACTCCTATAATTTTGTTATCTCCAGTTTGTTTGTGCAGAGGTACATACATACCTCATACCAGCAGTAGTCCATTAGCTGGTAGCTGATGTTTGAAACCTGCTGGGCTCTGTAAAGTCTGTACCCTTGAGAAACTTTTTGCATATCATCATGAAGCTCATAGGGCTGCTTTCCCAAAGTGAACACCTCCCAGATTAAGATGTGAAATGAAAGACAAGAAATACAAGATAAGTCATTTTTTCATGGAACAAGATGCACATGCAACATAAAACTGATTGGACTCTGAGAATATTGTCCAAAATAAAATGACTGACAAGTGTGATTCTGTACCTGAATGTAAAACAACTCCTACTGCCTAAGAAGATTAATTTAGGTGATAAAGTTAGTTACAAAATGGGACAATGTTGGGCTGAATTTTCTGCAGAATACATGCAAATATCCTCTTATGTATGTGTGTGTACACAGAGGAAAGGAAAAGCAAAATGACAACTATAGGTACCTGTCTCTCTACAAAATAATAAGAAAAAAATTACTGAGTTTTCTGAGTGAGACATACATTTCTTGTTATCAGAAAGAATTCCATATATTTTACAGTGTCAGCTACACATACCTTTAAAAACTGCATCACACAGAAGCATTAAAAATACTGAATAAGATCATAATCACTAATTCTTAATTACAGCCTTGCAAGAAACAATTTTGCTTGTAACTATATATATGTGATAAATATGCCTTCCCTAAAGTAAAAAAAAAAGAATTGGGAAATATTTATTTCACAGTTATATATAATATGGAGCATTGTGGTTTCACAGTGGCACTAAAATGGCATCCAAATCCCAGCTTTCCTTGATGAAACATTGAAAACCAGGTTCTTTGTTCTCTGACATCTGCTTTTGGGATATGAATACATCAGTTCTGTTCTTTAGCCCTTTAAAGGCTCATTAGTTAAAAACAATCAAACAAGAACTAACTGATCCCACTCCCCCCTTGCTTTCACTGCATCAATGGGTAGTTAAAATGAGAAAAATACCTTCTAAGGAAAAAATAAAATTTCTCATTGAAGTTAATGCCAATATTGAAGTTAATGACAGTAAAGCCTGGGGCCAGGATTTAATCAATAGGAGCAAAAAGAAAATGTATCACCACAAAATCCAACTTCTGATTTAATTGTTTATATTATAAACAACTTGTACAGGGCATGAATGAACTGCTTTTCTGCCAGAGTGTTTAACACTGGGAGGGTAACTGAGGTTAAAGATAAGAAGCAACCCAACATTCAGAAACGCTTTCATCTGCTTTATTCACTGTGGTTCAATGCCAAGAACAGTGGGTTGCCAATCTTTCATCAATTTGACAGCTGCCAAAATTTTCCTGCTGGAGGAGCAGACGCAGATAAGTGGAATTCAAGCCTGTTCACAAAAGGTTCCCTTTCCCTTGACACCTTTTGCAGACTTTTAGAAACACTGAATGGAGTCCAGGGATTTGGAAATCACAGCTTGAAACCACTGAAGTAGAAGTTCAAATGTTTGAAATTCCTGGTGGAAAGTGATTGGCAAACATACTTTTTATATAAAAATATACTTTTTGCTGAGCTAGAGTCACAGCTCACAGAGACTCCCACAGCTGGTCAACTCTGATTTATGGTCTAGGCAGACTAAAAATTCAACTTGCTCTCCACTGTCAAAGTTTACTATATTAAAAACATATGTAGCAAATGTGGAAGAGTTTCTCTTTGCCTAAAAGAAGAATCATAGGACTAAAAAAATCCAAATATGATAGGACTTGTTTGCATAAAAATATTAAACAGGAACACAAGCTTTTTATAGCCCTTCAGTGTGTTAAATGTCTAACATTTCTGCTTAGCAAGCTGATGAAATCCTAACAGAATGGCATATATACATGCAAAATCCTATGTCAAATTCCATACATACCAAAGGCCAATCCATCTGACTGGCTATTAAATTTGGTGTGATGAAAAACTTCTGGTGCTGACCACTTCACTGGCATCTTGATTCCTAGAGAACTTATACACAGGTTATCCAGAACATACCTAAAAGGCAAGAACCAAACATGGCTGTGACTGAGTTACAGTGAAATACTATTTACTGCTTCTTCCTTGAACATCAGAAGGCTTCTAAAGAAAGCCTAGGCAGAAACTCAGATTTCCAAAGGATACCTGGTAGAGGCATAAGCTATAATCTAGAACAGATCCTTGATATCAACTTACTAAGGAAATAATGCAGAATCACAGAAATATCTGTTGTCAGGCCAGCCTAACCCAGCCCTCTGCCCAAGTAGTGTTACTCCCAGCATCAGAGCAGCCGTGGCTCTGTGTTGCTAAGTCTTAAAAGGTTCTAAAGTTTGCTATTTCCCTGACCAGCGTGTTCCACCACCCTCCTGGAGAAACAACTTCTCTTCCTATCCAGCTTGAACTTCCCCAGCTGCAGCCTGTGGCCAGTGTCTGCTGTTGTATGACCAGCTACAGATAAGACTTCTTGGCTCCATTACCTTTGTAACTGGAAGTGGCTACAGGCAGCTTTTTAGATCCCCTCTTAGGCTCCTGTTGTCCAGGCTAAGCAGCCCTTTCCCTCAGCCTCTTCTCAGAGGACATGCTCCATAGGCTGCTCATCCTCTCTTCATTGAGGCCACTGATTAAGGTGCTTGGTCCCCAAGTCAGGTGCAAATCTTCTACTCAAAGTAAACTTTGTGACTTCTTTACAAACGTGGCCAGTGAAATCTCTCAGCTGTGATTTGCCTTTAAGCCTTAACGTTTTCAGACAGCTGAGTGAGTCTATTCTCTATTCTTTATTCTTATTCGATAATGACTTATGGTAATTAATGGAAAGCAAACACGAAGTGCTGTATCACACCCTGTGCCTCAGCCTCCCTGGCAGCCAGCTGCAGCTGATCAATGACAATAAACTGCATACACACCAACACCAGAGCTTCACCAGGCTCCCAATCCTTTCACCTACCCTGTCAGCCCAAGGTCAGATGCTTTCACAGTAAGTTTGCTGTCAATCAAACAGCTCCTAGCAGCCTTTAGGGGCGAAATGAAAAGAGATGAGTGCAAAGAACACAAAGAGGACCAAATAACATCAGGTGTTTGCTAATAATTACTGTCCTCTAGCATTTCAGTGAATGCGTCTTTGATTGATGCAATTAAATTTGAAACTGTAAGGCAATAGTAAGTCACTCTCTTGTTTCGCTTTTTGACTATTGATTGAAAAATATTCTGTAGCATTATCCCAGCTTTAAAAATAAGGAAATTGTAGGATGACAAACAGAGGTGAGAAACCCACATTTATCTAGAAAAACAGCAACAGAGCAAGAAAAAAACCCTGTCTGTTAAAAGTCTTTCTACTTCGGGCCCTTTTCAGTAGTCTCAGAATTTACCAAGACATCAAAGAGTGAAAAGCATTGATTGGATTATTTGCAATGCACTACAAACAGAGTGAAAGGCAATTTAAACAGCTTGATTTATAAAAAGT
The DNA here is from genome assembly GCA_013400775.1 of Chaetops frenatus. NCBI lineage: Eukaryota > Metazoa > Chordata > Aves > Passeriformes > Picathartidae > Chaetops > Chaetops frenatus. The sequence goes on along the minus strand of VZTR01000479.1, from coordinate 153,171 downwards.
TCAATAGAAGCCTATTTCTGCAAATGATCACTTGAGAACATTTATCTAGGGCTGTATTCTCAGTGTGCAGGCTCATTAACTTCTGTGATACTCTTTGCATCTACAGTTTTCAATCTGAAATCAAACTCAAGTTTTACTTCTGCTCCCCCATGCTGCACAGCCAGTTTTCAGGAAACTGACTTTCCATTTACAGCTTGAATTCTGCTGCTTAAGTTCTCTGATATTTCTGATTTCTCAATCAGTCAGTTAAAACTGGTGAAGTATGGATTTAACAACTTTGTTTACACAGAAAGACAATTCTTTGAAAGCATCAACAATACAAGTAAAATGCTGCCTGAGGGGACTGCATCCCTATTGAAAAATGAAGCAAGCCTGTAACATAAATTGTCAAAAATCTTTCAGCAGCTTTTTGTTTGAAGTTAGAAGGCAAAATATTGCTACTGACTGAAGCATAATGCACCAGAAATTTGGTTATGTCCACTATTATTAAGTCTATAAATTAACCTTCTTTCCCCAATGAAGGACTGCATTTTTGAAAGCTAAGTTTTGCATAAAATTTAGGTACAAGTCCTTCAAATGATTGATCCCCTCATCAAAATCACCTTGAAATACTTGCTTGCAAACTGGCTGATAAATTCGAGGTTTTCCCACCATTAGGACCATACTTTTCTGCTGCTAAATCCTATTTCATGTTTTGGCTATAACACTGTAATTTTGTCAATACTGAGTCTTCTTTTGATTGTCATCAGTACCAAGTTTCAAAGTAATAAGCAGAAGGACACTCAATCCTTCTTGAGATGGAGTATTTGAAGTCTGAGATGGGACTGTATCCAGTTTCAACAATTTCTTTCAATCCATTGTATTGATATTTGAAAAACAAAACTTAGAGAAATACATGATTTTTATGTATTCTTGGATTATTTTATTTTTTTCTTTATTTTGGGAAACGTAATCATCCCAAATACTTTGTGCTGTACAGTGTATGCTCAGAATTATATATTCCATCTATTTATTGACTGAATACTTGTCTAATGGCTGTTTGGTCAGCTAGGGAATCCCGGGAAGGGACCCTTCCTCCCCTTTACCTTCCTGGGAGTATGTTGAATGTCTGTGCTGCAAAGTGGCACATTAATTCCTGAGCCTGGAGCCCACAGAGGCAGGCAGCACAGTGTGCAGTGCTGCCAGCTCCATTCTAAAGCAGAGTACATCAGAATGGAGGATATCCTGGACTGGGAGGGACCCCCAGGGATCATGGTGGGCAGTGCTGGTGACCTTAGTGCTTCCTCCAGAGCTGCCCTGTGCAGAGCCAGCTGGGTGTCTGTGTTCAGCAGACCACAATGCTGCCTGGGGTGAGTGCCAGCAAAGGCAGTGCAGCTCTGGATGATACCAGGGGGCAGAACTGACCAGTGTTGGGTCATGCCCCTGCCTTCCCAGCACCACTTCTCCTGTGGGATACTTTACAAAATATCCCTGCCTCTCTGGAGAGCCCTGACAGCTCTCCAGAAACTGCACCAATGACATCCTTAACGAACTTCCAGAATGCTAAGTTGTGCTGGTGGTAGTGTATTAGTTTGGGAATTGGTTCAAAGCAGTAATTTTCAGTGAGGTAGTACTTGTTCTCAGGGGTTTGTACACATATAATGCTTAACTGCTCCTTTTTTATTGATTAAAATAATCATAAAATGCAGTACATGTCAAAACCTTGCAAGTGCCTTCCAGCCCTTGTGTTAATAGATGAGTTGGTTGCTGCACGAGCTGCAATGTTCCAGCTGGCCAAATAACAAAATATGTAGCAGATGTCCCCAGGAGAACTGTTGCCTTTGCCTCAGCCTGCTTCTCCCTTCTTAGCACCTGGGATATGCAGTACAGGCTCCCAGCCCATTTTGGGAGGTTCCTGCAGAATACTCTAATGAAATCTGATGGTGAGTTATTGTCTCCCAACAGTTATGTCTGGAGCAAAAGACTTTCACATTCTGCCCTTGCAATGGATCTCCACCCAATTTTTAATACCTCCCCTTCCTTTTCCCCTTCCCTTCTCCATTCCCCTTCTTCTTCCCATTTCAGCTCCCACTCCCATTCTCTTTCCCATTCCCTTCCTTCTCTCTCACTCCTGAGACTCCTCTATTCCCCCAGATTATGTGCCTGCTACCTGCCATTGTTCAGATGAGACAGTTCTGGACCTCTGCTTCTCCATTCAAGGAGCCACTGTCATGTTCAAATTCAAAGAATGAATGTGACCTGGATGTGCCCCAGGTTCATTTTTAACACACTGCAGAGATTTTTTTGTCGAACAGTGACACTAAGCAGCATGTCCGTGGCACACTCATAGAAATGCTGCACATTTGCTGGATACTCAGTAAGGAATCTTGTTGAATACAGACACAGTATACATTCCTGCCTGGCTGGACAGAAACAGAAAAGCACCTTCTTTTCACTAATTTAAAGAAAAAAAATAATGGAATATCTTACAAGAAACAAAGAAGAAATGATGTTTGGATTAATTTAGGTGAGCTTTAGGCTTTTACAATATAATGTCCAGAAAGAAAGAGACATGACTCATCTGAACTCCTTAAATGACTACATTAGAACATGATGAATTATGCCTGAGAAATACTTCTTTCCACTAAAGAGAGCATCTAGGTAAGTGGTTGTGGTATCCCACTATAAATATTTAAAATTAGATGAGTTCTACCCCAGCCCAGACATGAGGAAAGTTGTCTGCAATTTTGTTTTGTTGTGCAGATACAGATTTATATGTGGGGAGACAAAGAGTTATTAACCTCATGTCCCCTCCAGAGGCTGTACACTTTATAAGACCCAAACACTGCCACATATAAGAGCCCTACCCACCACACTCAGCTCCTCTACATTAAGAATTAGATTGATGTATTTTCTATTGTCTAAGTATTTCTGAAATACTGAATAAATAAAAAGATTCTCACTGTACTCTATATTTGCACTATTTTTAGTCTTTATGTGGTGCTCCAATCCTAACTTTTGCTATCCAACTTTACTTCTGTTAATGGTTTGCCATACTGGGTTGGAAATTCTGGTTTTCAGGGTTCATTTAACAGCTACACCTCTATATTGCAGGGAGAAAAGAAGAACCCTACAAGTAAATTGCTGTGAAGTTTGAAGGAAATTTCCTGTCCCCTAAAGTTAAATAGAGCCAGTGTTATCCAGCATCTTTGGGGACTGTGACATAACTGCCTTTCCCAATCTTTTGGCCACACTTGAATCTCATTCTGAAGCTCTTGTGCAGGTCTAAGGAAAAGGACAGTGAGCCAAGGCTCCCAAAGGATCAGGTTCCATCAAAGTTGGTGGCTGAGTACCATCAAGACTGAGTGAGAGCAAGTAGCACGCAACAAGAGGAAAACATGTTTACACAGAATATCCAAGAGGTTGTGTCTCTTCCAGAAAGGTCCATGGACAGGTATTTCTGCAGTCCCCTCCTTGTGCACCTGACTGGTCCTGTGGTGCTGCCCATCCTTGCTCTCAGCCAGCTGCATCCAGTCCATACTCAGTGAGCACAATGCTGAGTTTGCTCAGGGTCATGTTCTTGTCTGGGTGAGCTGCCTTTACTGCACATTTGTGTATGTAAAACCATCTCAGAGCATTCCTCTACACTGACCTGCATAAAAAGCCACCCTGGGGCACACAACACAGAACCAGAGGTAAGAACAAAACAACAGAGCTTGAGGGGAAATGCACTCAGTGTGGCTTTGCTCTAAGCATATTTTAGAGGTGCAAAATTTCTTCATTGATGTAGAAGAGCCATTTTTTGAAATATGACTACCAATACCCAGTCAGCACAAGAATTTCTAACACTTATGCTACAGCTATTTGAAGAGCATCAGCATCCTCTAGCTACACAGTGGAGCAAAGACAACAGACACAGAAACTGTTCCATGGTTGTTCACATAGAGGCAATAAAGGGTAAGTAGGAGCTTTCGACAGAGCAGCTGCTCAGACTGGGCATGGCAGGTCTTACCTGCATACCAGCTACAAAGAGAAATATGAGGCTTTTTATTCACAGGCTTGTTTCTCAATAAAGTCCAGCAGACACACAAAAAATGCCAGACATTGTAAATATTTTGAAAACATCTTTTAAAAGTCAGAGGGTAGATCTGGGGCTTGGCCTGCATATGTGATTATTTGCCATGAGATTGCATGGAAACACCTAGTTCCCACCTGCTTCCCCTCACCAGTGGCTCTCCTTGTCCTAAATATCTGGGCCCATTCTGTGACGTTGACTCTTTAGGGTAACTCCTTAGAGGAGGATCCTGCTGCCCTAAAGCTCTGCCCCAGAAGCTCTATCAGAAGCAGTTTGCTCTGTCTCCTGCAGACCATGACACAGCCTTAAACCTGGAAAGTACATAGTTCTCCTCTAACCTTATTATTACTATGTAACCTTCTGGTTACATGATATTTAAGTAAACTAAATAAACTGAGCATTTCCAAATGGAAGAAACAATCCAAACATGTTCTGTCAGATCAGTCCAGGGAGCACCAACGAAAGTTTATTTAATAGCAGTTCCCTTCCATGAAGCACCACTTTAGTCTAAAAGACTCATTTGTCTAAGTGACTTTTTCTTTCCCTGAAAAGAAATACCTTCATGCCTTCAGAAGTCTGTGGGCAGTGATGATGCTGATGACAATATCTATAACTATTATCATTATTATGACAGCCATATGTAGGATACCACTGCTGCAGGTATAGTGGGCATGTAAAGTGGAAATACAAGCTCTGCCCAAAGAATCTTCTGGTTCTCCTGAAGATGGGTTCTGTAACTTCACTCATGCTTAGCAATACTCTGCTCTTCTGCCAAAGTCAGTTCGCTGACATTGGAGTTTTCCCTGCAATGAAAAAACGATGTGCTAAAATTGTAAAAAACTTTTGGCCTTTCAATTCTTAAAAGGGCTTATCAGAAAGATGGAGATGGCTTGTACTAAGGCCTGTAGTAATGAGGCAAGGAGCAATGGTTTTAAACAGAATTTAGGGTAAATTTAGACTGGACATAAGGAAAATAGTTTTTATGAGGAGAGGGGTGAGATGCTGGAACTGTTTGCCCAGAGATGCTGTGAATGCCCCATCCCTGGAAGTGTTTGAAGTTATGTTAGATGGGGTTTGAGGGACCTGATCTAGTGGAAAACATCCCTTTCCATGGCAGGGACTAGATCATCTTTAAAGGTCCCTTCAAACACAAACCGTTCTGAGATTCAAGGACTCTATGAAGAATTCCTTTCTTGGGTTAAAAGTAATGATACATATACATTTTTGAGTACTTATGCTGTGGTCTAAGGTGAATATTTAAAAAATTTGACAGATATATAATTGTCTGGATGTTTTTATTGCTTGGGAAATATTTAAACAGCCTTACTCCTCCACTGTGCAGTGTGTTAGAAAGCTAAATATTCACAGTGCATGCTGTAACAGGCAATGGCACTACATATCCCTTGAGTGACCTTATGAGGAGATTGCATCTACCTTTCCAAACATTACATGGAAGCTTTCCAAAATTGCACAGCCCTAGAATTTCCAGACAAATGTTCTTAGCATGACAGATGAGAGGAGTTCATGTGACAGAGAAAGAGACCTCTAAAATAACCTCTTCTACAGAAATAATGAAGATTGTTATTTATGGATCGTTTCACAGGATACTAGAAGGGTAGAGACTTTTCAAGGAAATCTCTGAATTTTGTCCAATATGGTTTATTATATCTGTTCTGTTTCATTCAAATAGTTTGGCATACATCTAATGCTTAAAATGTCATGTCATTTTACTAAAAAGGGAAAGATGGATCTGATCTGGAGTCCCTTTCTCCTGCACTGGACTACTCATATAAATACATATAAAAGCACAGGAGTGCTAGCAAGGCAGATTTAATGTTGAAATAGGAGTACAAATATTGAAATACCAGCCTCATTGAAGCCAGTGACAAAACCCTGCTGATTTAAATGAAACAGGATGGTTCTTGTATTAAAGTATGAGTCAAGAAGATAAATTTTACCTGATTCTAAGCATTTCAGGCAGTTTTATGCTTGATACTCAGAAGATTATTTAAAAAGAAAAATATTCCAGAAATATTGTCTAATCTTTACTAGACTGGTGTGGAAAAAAATTAAGCAGTAGATGGCTGCATATTGATTAATCTTGGCTTATCATCATTCCAAGGCAGCTTTCTCAAGTGAGTACTTGGTACAAATCCTTCATTCCCACCAGATAAACCATTCTGGGTTTGGATATTGTACATGACTGCGTCTTAAATTGGTCACTTAGAGCAGGAAAAGGGATTAATGAACACCACTAGCAGAAAGGCTCATGGTTAAAACATTTCTACTTTCATTTACTATGCATAAAAATACAGAAGCAATTTGTTTTAGAAAATTTCATTTCAATGAAGGAATCAGTAGGTAGGCTCAGCACTCTTCCATGCACAATGCCAGATGAAACTGAGAAGCTGAGTATGGTTATTTTAGAGGCCTCTTTCTCTGACACATGAACTCCAGTCATCTCCCATGCTAACATGGGCAGCTGAGCTACTACTGAGAGCAGTGGCATGATGGATCTATGTTACAGGGGCCAACAGGCATCTGTAGATTTAAAGCGGACTGGGTGTTGTGCCCATCAGAAAAATAAATGAGGGGATTAAATTTTATATTTGAATATGGGTGGGCACAGAGGGAAGAGTTCCTTTAACACAGATGTCAGTAGCACAAGAAAACTGATAGTTCATAAAAATGGGTGAAACAGGTAACTTCTGATGTTTGTTCTTACTACATTCAAGAAATCAAGATCTTCATTCCTTTTTTTTTTTTTTT
>VZTR01000479.1:134174-146066 GCA_013400775.1 Chaetops frenatus | reverse complement strand
CAGGCAGAGTTTAAAAATAATTTTATGGTCTATATGGGACTTATCCTTGCAGAACCAAGACAGGAAAAGTCTCAGTTTCTCAATCCAAAGGAAAAAAACCTGTAAATGTCCTGCCTTTTACTGCTCCTTCATTTACCCTAAAACCCCCTATTCAGGCTCCATAAAACTGGTGCCTGTATCATATATTTTTACTTAACCATAAATGAAGGTGTTTAGGAGCATATCTCAGCCTACCAATTTATCATTTTCTTTGAGTTGGTGGGGTCCTGTGCTGCTTTCTTCATCCACAACTCTATGCAGTGTTATGAGTTATGCAGACACTTTACCTCAAGTTAAAGTGGCTTTATTTGTTGGTTTTCTTGTAGTTGCAAACTTAATCAGAAAGATATAAGTAGACCAAGTAATTTCAGTCTGTTCCAAAGCAATTTGAGCATCCCCTAGCTCAAAAATTCTTCCCTTCCACATTTCTATCAAGTACATAAAATTAAACTGAGCTAGTATCCATCACAAGACACACTAGGAACCTCATCTCTTTCAGGCACCTCCTGTTTGTTGTACTGCCTTGGTCTCCAGTGAACTCCTGAAGCTGTTTCTCATTTAGTAACTTGGAAAATGTGTTCTTTTCTGCCCCTGATGGTTATTAATGAAAAATATCTTATTTTAATTTGCCGAAGGGAATTTCTCCATTTGTGAAGCTCAAAAAGAATAAATAATGTCTGTGCAGGATAGGGATGCCCTGCCTTTGGGGAAAAGCATTTCTAAAGCTGAGTAGAGACTGAAGTGACACAAGATTTGTACCTCAGCAGTTCTCACTGGCCTCCCACGCTGTCTCTGCTACTGCAATTGTAATGGTGCTGATCTAAAATGGGTTTGCATGCACACAAGGGGCAACACTTGTTAGGAGAAGTTTTATCTTTTCATTCATGCAGATTAAATTGTTGTAAAAAATGTATAACTTCTGTGTACACAAGCCCTTCTTCAGGCACATATAAAAAATAAGGCCACTGGATACTATCTCAGCTATTGCACAAGGCAGTACCTGCTGTAAATTGTATTCAACCTGCCAGCCAAGGATGGTAATGAAAATGGAGTTGTACAGAAGACAATGAGGCTTCTAGAGTTTAAATCTGCTGAGGTAATTCTAACATAGATCCTGAAAGGTGCCAAGACTGTCTCCAGTCTTGTCTTTGAAGATGAGATTTGTGGAAGACTTTGGTCATGGAAAAACAGCATTCTGCAGGGCATGCTTCCAAATCCCTTACTTTCCACCAGTTAGAATGATTGTGATACACAGTATTTATTGCTTCTGACAAGCTGGATAGCTGAATTTCCTCTGCATTCATGGTTGCATTGACCACAGCCACATTCAGGGCTGACTTGTCTGGTGGCAGCCCCTGGGGCAGGACAGGCTTCTGTGCTTCTGATTTTGAAGACAGGGAAAATAAATGATAAGGGAATGTAGCAGAGGCTGCAGTAAGAATCAACACATGGTATGTGCATGATCTCTTTTACCTTCAACATATATAATGATTAATCAAATTAATCAAAGCTCAGAAGATGAGCACAGGCATGCAGATTTTGCCTTTATCCATTTAGAATGGATGAGGAAAACAGCCCAGCCACTGTTGTCCACATGTGAGAGACAGGCAAGGACAGAACCAAGTCCCATGATGATGACAGCAGAAGCAATTGACCCTGAGTGGAGACTGACACTGCTGTAATAGGAAGCTCTCATTACCAGAATTACAGGATAGACCTGACTTGTGTCACAATCCTGCCACCTCTCTGAACTGCTGCAGTTCCTCTGCTCTGGACACCACTTGGCCAAACTGTGCTTTACTCTAACTAACTGTGATGGGGTACTGTTGTATCAAAAGATGCCATCAGAGTATTTTGAAAATAACTTCTTTTTAATGGCTTTTGATCAATAACGAGGTTATCATCAAGCAAAACATGGATTAATCAACTGTTTATCACTAATCACTGAAAGCAAAAAGCTATGCTAATTCTAAATCACTTATTTTCCTTTACATGCTCTTTTGATGTTTCTCTGCCAAGCATATTGGATATAAGGAATGTCACTCCTTGGTGCCTAACTTTCCCCAGCCAGAGCTGAATGTAATTGGTATGTGACTATGGGATTCATCTTTCAAGGTTTTGACCCATGTCTTCACATGAAATATGTCATCCTACAGAAGTGTCTGCCTCTCATCATTGAGGATGTCTGCACAAATGACTTGGATGAAAAGCCTGGCATTAAAGTTAGGTGACATTAATCAAATCATGGGCAAAAGCCTAACTACAGTGAAGGCACTGAAATGCATTTAGAAATCAGGGAAATGTCAGACATCATAATTCTTTAATTAAGAGCAGAGAGAACTACACTTGAAACACTGACAGCTAAGGTTGAGAGAAAATAAGAATGACATAGGAGAAAAGGCTGCAAATGCCACCTATTTATTTATTTATCACTAAAAAACCGCTGTAATGCATTGTCAGGAAATAATGCCAAATGTCCTTCAGCAGGCTGTGATTCCTTTAAATCAAATCCAAGTGACCATGGCATTGTATGTATGCTTGTTTTCTATTTATTGACATTTCTTGATTTAAACAAGAGAACAGAACCTGGTTGAATCCACTGAACCAGAAGACACACATAATCTCTTCTACAAACAAAGATTCTCAATCTCACCTCTCCAAACTCCAATGAGATACTCATTCTTTGCAGAGGCATCAGTCACAGAAGAGTTCTCTTCTCTTGACTAGAAGTAGATCTGTTACTCATCAAGTAATGATACTTGGTTGTTCCTGTTGGGCATATCTGACTTTGGTGGAAAGGACCTTATAGCTGAGGGCCTGAGTTAGGCAGGACTCAAATCTTAGACTGCCTTTGTGGATTTGTGGGATAATGACAGAACTAGAGTTGCCTGCAGTTGTCAGAAAGATAGGAAAAAATACAGTACAGAGATTAAACTGTTGTCTATTTAGAACACCTAGTGACATTAGAACAAATTGATATTCAATAATCATATTTATGAGCTGATGTGCACCTCTGACATTAGGCCTTTGTAATTTTTGAAGGGTTTTGAAGATTAAATTGCTCCTTCAGTTTCCTGTGGGGTTTTTTTTTTAACCTGATCAGAGTGCCACCCTCTGATGGAACTTTCATCTTTTTGTGTGAGCAGAAGAAACTAGAAAGCATTGGGAATAGTAAATTATGTATAGAATTATTATAATGGAAATTAATTTTTCTTTGTCCACCCTGCCAGGGAAAAGAACCAATCCAAGAGGAGCACATCTGTGTTTCACTGCTGGATGTATATTTGACTGTTTCAGTATTCTGGACAGACTTCATCTGTAATCTGGTAGAGATTAATGTCCTGATTTGTGTCCATATATACAGCTTTCTATGTGCAAAATTGGTGGAAAGCCTCAGAGAATTTCCTGAGTAACTGAGTGGATCTTATTTCCTTTATTCTTGCAGTGGTATTATTGTGGTTTTCACAATGACGACTGTGCCACTCCCATCTACAGAGAGTCACAAGTGACAGACTGAGATTCAGCTCTGATGTGCATTTGAAGAATGATTATTATCTGCAGAACTGCATCGCTATTACACATCTGGAAGCACGTGCTGGATCACTTCAGCTTCCATAAGGCTTGCTCACTGCATAAGAGTGGGAGGATAGGTGTGTTCACTCAGTGAACTTCCCTCTGCTCTACTGCAGCACTGGTCTGACCTACACAAACCCTTTTCCATTGCAGAGACAGTGGATGCCAGGCACCAGCTGAGGTGAAAATGTTCCTCAGGCAGGAAGCTCCTGCTTCCTCTGGTTATCAAAGCACAGAGGAAGTGCCCTCTGGCTCCCATGAAGGGACCTTTTGTTCCCAACATTCTTTGTATTGCCATCACTCTTCAGGCACCAGCTGCTCTGTGGGAGATGAGAGGTATAATGCTGAACAGATGAAAGAAATGGAGGCATCAAATGTGCAGCATGTGAGCGTGCAAAAGTAGTGCCTCATACAAAAGCAACACCTCGGGTCAGCTGGGAAGAAAGCAAGGGAGAAAGGCTTGCAGAGGCTGGAGGGGTGAGGGATATGAACTGAGAGCTAGGCATGAAGAAGGCTGGGGGGATGGTGACACCTCTGATGATCAAACTGCACAGATGAAAGGATGAAGTAAAAATGTGCTGAGAGCTTATAGAAGTAGCTCTGTGTCTAAATATAGACTGTTCCTCACTATGAGAAGTAAGCATTAGCCTTCTTAACTTTATTATATCATATGGCTTGTGAAAATGTAGTCATTTTGTTCTACCCAGATGTAGTAATTATTATAGCTTCATTTACTGAACCTGTTTTAGAAGCACCCATCAGAAAACCATCATGTCCCTGCCTTTTAGGTTTTGCTATCAAAACAGCTTCTCTGAGCTCAAGCAGATAGTAGAAATGAATGGTAAAGACTTAGCAGAACCCAGAATGCTCAGCAGCAGATTTGCATGACTGATGATCTCTCCAGATAGACAAAGAATCTCCTGGTGGAACCCAGGCAGAACAGACCACAATATTCAAAACAAGTTATGCTGCTGCATGTTCACAATGCTATTGCTTTCGGATCTCACTATCAGAGAAAAATGTCAAAATCTTTTTGTTCATAACCTCTCTCTGAGGCTTTATTATTATTTCTTCTCAAAGCTCCATTTAACAGCTCTTGTGATTTTTATCTTCTGTCTCTTGACAATCTGTGTGTGCCTTAAAGCCCTGGATGTTCACATCAACTGCATAAATAAAAATTCCAGCTCTCTTTTTTCTTTGCATTAATTTTGATCAACAGAGGGAACATGGGAAACAGACCCAAATCTAAATATACTGAAAAGAAGGCCAATTTTAAAAAGTGCTGCAAATAGAGATGTAAACATCCCATCATTTGAAACACAATCTGGTTAAATTTGTTGGAGGCTGAGTAACAATGTATGAATTCACGGTCAGAACCTACTGTTAGTCCTTTCATTTAAGAGATAAAAACATCATAACTTAAGCTACTTTGGTCTTTTCTCTTGTCATTGGTATCTCCTTCCCACCTACAAATGTCAATAGTAAGGTTTGGCAGCAGAACTAAGGTGAAAGATATCACTATTGCTGTAGCACTTGTCCGGGAGGAAGAGATAGATGAGGAAATAAACAGAGAAGAAAATCTTCAAATTTACTTTTATTCTTAACTCTGTCAGCTCTTGACCTTCTTGATCCAGAAATTGCTGTGCTGGAGGGCTCAGGCTGAAATGAGCATGAGCATCATTTCATCTTTTTGGCATCCTGATGTCCTGTTTGTCTCTGGGTGTGTGAAATCCTGCCTTTCTCAGATGGGCAGCACAGCCCACCAGGTGCTGCTGGACACCACACTCTTGGGTTTCTGACTGATATCAAGTCTAGACAAAGGCAAGAGCATGTAAAGAGCTCAGATGCACCTCCCAATTCCTTAATTTAAAGGCTGCCTCTGTGAAGTTGGGCTAAACAGACGTTGCTAAGAAGGGATCTGTACCCCTGACCCAAGCCTGGAAGAGCACAACTTGGGACTTGCCTGGGAGAAATGCAACTCCTCACCATTTCTCACCCTGCAGAGCAGGTGCAGCTGTTCTCAGGCCAGGCACAATGTTTTCCCTGCACTGTTTTCACAGAGGAGAGTGATGGAGAGGAGATTTTGGGATCTCTAGGAATGGGGACCTCCTACACACTAGAGAGCTAATTTTGGTGATATTCCCTGATCCCTCTGGAAATAAGCCTTTTACTTAATAGACATTTCTGCAATGGCTGTAGCCAGTATTCCTACCAGCATTGGCCCTCTTGGCCAGCTGGACACACAATGGCTCATGTTCAGCTGGCTTCAACTTTGTTGAAGTTTTTGGCATTGACTCTCTTAGTCTGTGAATCAGTGATTAAGAAATACTGCTTTCAATTAGCCAGTGGTCACAAGCTTAAGGCTGCTTGGAGCCATCCCTACAGAGACAGCCTCCCTGTGCTCCAAACATCTCTGTTAGCAACACCAGGAACTTATTTAGGAACAAATTTAGGGTAGATACAGCACATCATCATGCATGCATTATTATCTGATGTAACTGAAGTGTTCAATATGCAAAAATTCTTTTTAATTATTCTCTTGGCTAAGCCATCCATGACAGGTAATGGGGTATTTTCTTGCCCTTGCAGCTGGCTGGGGGTTTCATGACCTTATTTGCTGTTGTAACAAGTGATTTTGAAGCTCCATGAAGCTCTTCAAACTACTGTTATGAGTCAACTGGCAACTCTGTACATTATTAAATATTCCACAATGATGAAACCTGTAGTAATAGTAGATAAGCCAGTATCATTAATTTCAATTTTCAGAATTGATACAGGCAGTCTCACAATCATAAATCAAGTTTCCAACTGCTCGCAACTACATTTTTGGATTAACTTTTAATTTTGGGTTCATACATTTTTATTTTTGACTGTAAATGCTTAAGACAAATCAATCTAACTTCAAATAATGAAGCTTTAAGAGGCTGAAGCCCAAATATCCATAAACTGCTGTTCCCTCTACCAAACACGGTCTTTCACTGTCAAGCATGTACACAGACATGAGAGAATTCCCTTCTGAAAATGTGGCACCTAGGGGGGTACTGTTGAACAAATGTTCTTCTCTAGGTCTATGCAGATAAAAAACTAAAATCCTGAAATAGCTGCAACTAAATTGTACAGAAAATATGTCAGAAAAGCATGCTAAAATAAATTATGCAAACGAAATCACATTGTTTAGAAAAAAAATTAATATCAGTGTTTAACTCCTAAACCTGTATTGTTTTACACTCACACTCTCTTTTGCTCAGTTTCTATTGCTCCTACCCATCCAACTTTTGGGACACCATGACTAGAAGAGTCTTACAGCCAAAGACTAGAGGTGTTAAGAGTAATGACAAAAACAATTCCAACTGGTTTATTTGGTAGGTAAAAATGTCACAAACTTTTTGATCAAACATGGCAGATATAATTTAGAGTTTTATTTCCCCTGTTTATACTAAAAGCCACATTTTATAGCAGCTATGATGTTAAAAAAAGCTTAGCACACACATGAAAAGGTATAAATTTAAATAATATAAATGTGTACTGCCTTAGCCAAAGTGTCCTAAAGAACAGTTGCAGAAACAAAGGATGGCATCAAATATTTCTGGATATTCCCATTATCTGTGTACAAAAGACCTTATAGTCCACATGTAAATTCTTTCTTTCCACTTCATTTTTCCACATTCATCCTCCAGCTTCTGGCTCATGTTACACAAGGCCAGACCAAACCCTTATCAAGCCCAGTAACAAATACTGAGGAAAAATATATGCTCAAGGCAGCTGTGCAGTGTCAGAGAATCCTGATTCAAAGGTGGTGCAGTTATAGCTACTACCCCTTGAGAGGTATATTTCTTCTGTGAATTCACTGTTACCTTTTTAAGGAAATAACCAGGATCTATAACATCCTTCAGTAAGTAGTCCTACAGCTTAACTAGTACTAACAATATGAACGACCAGCTTGTTTGGCTTGTTTTCAGCCTATCTTACTTCAATGCCTATGTGATAATTACTAACATCTGCCTTGCTTTTTAGATCATCTTTAGAACTGGGCTGCCTCTGTGTGTCTCTGTGTTAGGTCAGGCTTTCATTTCCTTGTGTACACTGCTTTTCAGTCATCTGCACAGAATTTCAAATGCCACTTTATTTCATTTTGTGTGTTAGCCCACAGAGCTCTTGTTAAATGTTTACTCCCAGTGGGAGTACACACACATTGACCAATGTGCTTCCTGTCTCCTTTTGCAGTGAAATGGGGCAGCCCTGTGAGCTTTTCTCTTTAAGATGCTATCCATCCAATCTATGAGTCATTGTCAAGCCTCTCCTTTGACATCTGTTCAGCTCTCAGCATCTTCCTTCAATTAGAGTCACCAGGACTAGACACAATATTCTCCTGGTGATCACAGCAATGTCAAAACATGTCAAATGCTTTTACTCAATGTGTGCCTGCACCCATGTCCAAGGATGCCCTTAGCTCCTTTGGCCACAGCATCACAGCAGGAATTTATGTTCAGCTATCACGATCCTAAAGTCTCTTTTAGAAATGCTGTTTTCCCAGTCCCCCATCCTGAAACTATAGCATATACTTTTCCCTAGTTAACTGAACCATACACTCCTGATATAAATATGCTAATTTAATATAAATATGTCATTTGGTGCCACAACACTGCGGGAGGGAGAAGGAAAAAGGAAGATTGGAATTCCACATAGGGATCAACCAGGCAGCTTAATGTTAAGTATCTGTCATGGGCTTCTCTTGGGCAAGGCAATTATTGCAGGGTCATGAATTAATGCACTATTCAGTAATCTGTTACTCACTCCAGCAGCCTGCTGCTTGTGGTGGGGCAGTGTGTCACTGCCCCTCCAACAGGGAATCTGTGACCACTTCTCACATCTGCTCGTCCCACTGCCAATACAAATGGGACTGATGGAGACTCTGGGAGAAACCTGAGTCAGGCATCTGAAACTGATGAAAGACAACAAATTTGAAATCATGCTTTTCTCATGACATTGAGTTTTTGAACAAATATGCTTTGTGCAGCAGTATCTTCTGATACAAGACACAGCCTTAGATTTCCTGAATATTGCACATATGAATGGTAATCAGGAATTCAGGGGGCAGATCCTGCTCTTGGCATTGAGGCCAAAAAAGGGGAGTGGAATTAGACAGAGAGAATTAAAATAAGAATTTTATGTGCTCAATTCTGCTTCAAAATAAATGATAATCACAAAAATATATTCCAGATAAAATTAAAGCATGTATCTGATAGATTTGTGAACATGAAAGATACAAGATATGACCCAAATTCCATGAGAGTCAAAATATTTCAGGAAGGTTGCAGCTTCACTAATAGGGACTGGTTCTTTCTTTGCTGTAAATATCTTAGAATCACAGAATTGTTTAGGTTGGAAGAGAAGCTTTAAAACCATTGTGTCCAACCACAAAGTATCAGTATCAGAAGCACTCAGAAATATCAAGTTAGGACAGGGACACAAGGGGTAACCTTAGTATAACTGGCATATTTCACAAGAAACATAAATGAAACAAATTTCATGGCTAACCTGGAAAGAATATTGTCTTGCAGGAGCCGTTGTTTCCTCAATATTCACTATCTTAACAAATTGGATTTTCTCAATCCTAATTGACTCCCCTTCACTTCCTTCTTCCTAAGAGAGAAAAAACCACAGCAGATTCTAAACTAATGTTATCACAATATAAAGTATTCTACTTGGACGATTTTTGTATAATTTTGTGCTTCAAGATGTATAAGCCATAGCTTCAGGTTTGCCAAATTTTAAGAGAAAGGGAGTAAGAAATCTCCTTGATGCCCTACCTGCATCTAATATATGGACCAAATTACTTTCTAAGTCAGTCACAAGATTTACAAGACTCAGTCCTACACCTGAGAAAGCATCTGCTTCAGCTGCAGGAGAAAAGGGCAGAAGGGAGTCTAGGAGGAAAACAAGGAGGAAATAAGAGAAAAACACCTTGAGTGCAAGCCAGAAGCCTACCTGTGGCATTTGTAATTTTGGCAAGGTAATGGAGTTTATTCTCAATGAGCTGCCCTGCAGTTATGTAACGGAATGTAACTCACAGCAGGAGTTCCAATGTATGAAAAGGAACAAAAAATTAAAATAAGTTGCCTGGCACATATACTCCCAGTGGGAGATATTTTGAGTGAAAAGCCACCCTTTTGTGATATACAGTCATTCCTTAGGAAACAAGGATAGTTTAACCATCTTCTTTGTGGAGCTGAGGGATGAGATTCTGCACTAATTATGCCTCACACAGGTAAATTCTGAAGCCAGTTATTTACATCAGTTGAGAGCAAAGCTTTAACAAGGAAAACATCCCTATCCAAGGCAGTGTGTAAACATATGGCAACGTTAATTACTTGCTTAAGTCCCCCTTGGAAGGACATAAACAGATGCTCAATGGTAAGCACAACTGTAGAGGTTGTTTTGAATATAAACACTCTTATGACTGCAGATAAGTGTTTTCCTGAAATGAAACTAGGATTTGGTACCCTATAATTCAAGTCAAAACAAAGTACACCCATTGTTCTAACACCTAATATCTAATCAAGTTTCAAAGAGGAAAATGAGAGTGCCACTGGAAAATCTTAAAATAGCTAATTTAAAAAATAGATTTCATATGCCTTTGTCATATTCATAATCAGAAGTGTTTGATTTTTTCAGAACAAAGAACCTTTCCTTGCAATTAATTGGTGGTATTTTACTTCTGTTGTGACTTCTTTAAAAGTTCTTCTAGAATTGTTTTCTTCTCCATAATATTTCCCTAAAATAACATCACAATTACTTTTATTGTCATTATTAATTAAAATTATTTATTAAAATTATTTTATTACCACTATTAACATAAAAATGCCAACTGTAGAAACTCTAATAATGAATATATGATCATTGTCCTCTATATGTTTTATATGTGGGCAAAGGAGGAATAGCCACCCCACTTCAGGAAATTTCTCAGGCATTACAGGGCAGGTACTTGCCCTGACTGCAGGAGTAATTAGTATGAAGTTAGAAGTTAGTTCATCATGGCTTAGAGAAGCTGTCATTGCAATTAAAATATCAGGTTTGATAGAAAATGTAAAAAACCTTGTCATTCCCACTGAGGTTCTTGGGGCTCACAGAAGTGCAGGAGGCCAGTAAAAAGGATGGGTGAGATGGAACTTCAGCTACCTTATTTTAAAACACTACTTGCAGGTCCTTTGGGCTTGTCACTGTGTGAACTTTACAAAACTTCTTAACCTACTAGTGCTTGAATTAATCAGATTAATTGCCTGAACTGCCAGGACATTGTGCATGTGAGACCAGGTGTTGAATCCACATCAGCTCTAACACTGTGACCACTGAGAGCCCAGACAGAATCAGCTGAAGCCACATGGAATGACCACAACCTAGAAAATGGGCCAAGTACTTCCATTACTACTTGTGGAAACACTAGCAAAACAATCTCTGGGTCTGACAAAGCTGTGCCAAGAAATGAGTAGAGACAAAAAGATTTATCATATTATGTAATTTTATTTAAATAATAGAACCTTATGTTCTTTAAACTGTACCTTGCAACACTTGTTAATAAATAGTATTAAAATGCAGGGAGAGATGTTAAATATATCAAAACAAGTTATGAAACAGCTAGTAAACTCCTACAAGATTCATTAAGGATATTTGTATAATAAAACTATACATACAATTAAATATAATAGTTAAAAATTTGTTTTCTTTATAAAATACACATACTCTTCATTCTAAGGCAATTGGCTGGAAAAAATATTCTGTTCAATTTAGGTGCTTTGTGGCTGTGGATATGCCCTTGCATAGTAAATGAGCTAGTGGATCACCCTGTGATCTAAAAGCATGCCTTCTGCCTCTTTGTCTGTGGGCCCGTGGCAAGAACATCACCCACTTCCAAGGGTGCAACAGAAGATTAAAGGTACAGGTTAAAAGAAACACCTGAAAGACTAAAAAAGGCCTATACATCCCTTGTTTCTCAGAAACAGAATACAGAGTTTTCAGCCTTTGAAGGAGCAGCTGCTTACATTGCAGCATGTATAAGCCATTTCATTAATAGAGTGTTCTGGCTGAAGTTTAAAAAAATGTCATCCAGATTTTGACTTCTCATTTCATTTCAAGAATGAAAACAATTTCAAACTAAAAAAATGTCTTGACAGTGAAACAAAATTATTTCCTGTCCAGATCCACTGCACAATGGCCTTTTTTCATTTGTGGAAAAGAAACCACAACAGCAGAAATCATGCCAGATGAAATGTTCAACTTTTT
>VZTR01000479.1:116797-134161 GCA_013400775.1 Chaetops frenatus | reverse complement strand
TGAAATTTTTAACTTTTTTTTTTTTTTTTTTTTTAAACAAAAACAAAAAACCAAAACGAGGTTACAGGTCTGGAAATAAAATATGTCTGTGTTGTACTGCCTTTTCCCTGTGCAGGCTGCCCTTCCTCTGTGAGCAGAGACTCTTGTGCTGAGTCAGGTTGTTCTTGCATGGTTGTGCTGAAGGGATGGATGATTCTTCAGGGCAGAAAATGCAAAGAGTGGCGTGTGATGTGTACAGATTTCTACAGCATATGATAACATCCCTTTTTTCTGGATGTAGCTCAATCCCTTCAACTGTGAAATCTAATTTCTCCCTGGAAGAAAATACAAAGCCATGTGGAATCAACAGTAAACGCTTGTTCGATATGATTTGAAGAAACATGAAAGACTTAAGGACCTCTGATTATTTTTCCAAACTTGCAACTGTGCTTCTACTGACGAGAGTTGCATTTTCTTTGCTTTCTGTAACGCAGGGACAAGTATAGAAGGTTTGTTCCCCCAACAGATCTCAGAAGCAGGGCTTGGAAACTTTCCCTGTCCTTCAGAGTGATGGTTGTTGTGAGACAGTTTGATGAATTCATAGATTCATAGAATAGCCTGAGTTGGAAGGAGCACACAACAATCATCAAGCCAGCTGCTGGAGACTGGCAGAAGGGCCTAGGACATACTGGAGGTTAGAGGTGCTCTCCTTTGTATTCCCCAGCTGCTCCTTCTGTTTCCTTCTCTGGCACAGTGGTTTGGATATGGTGGCCACTGACAAGCATTTTCTGATGGTAGGTTGTAATGACGGGTACTCTGGCTCCTTCCCTTCTGGTAACCTCTTTGTCCAGGAGAGTGGGCAGCTGGAAAACTAAGATGGAAAGGGACAGCAGTCATGACAGGGAAAGCTTGGAGAAGAATCTGACTAATCTATGGTGGCTGGAGAAATAGCCATGACAGAAGCTCAGAAATGGTGAGCTCAAGGTGGAGCTCCAGACTCCCAAACACACAGAAACATTTCCTCACTGCACAGCTGGTGGGGAGGTAACACAGCCCTGGGCTGGGCAATGGGCAGGGCAGGAGGTGGGGTGGGAAGAGGCAGGAGAGGTGCCAGGCAAAGGCAGGTGGTGGGCATGGGTCAGCCGGGGTAAGCTGCCAGGGAACTGGAGCGCTCCCATTCTGCTGCTTGGACATCTTTGAGGAAAGACTCCATCATCTCCCTCCACCCCTGCCCCAGAAGCAGGCCTGCTGGTGTGAGGACACTGCAGCAAGCTATGCTGGCATTCCCTGTGCTAAAAAAGGCCAAACACCACTTTATTTCATAGAAATACCTTTTATATTTATTATACCTTTTATTATTAGTACCTTTTGGAGGTGTTCTTTCACTCAGGTTGAGAGAGATCTTATTCCTTCATTTCAGGTGAACTCTTTTATCTAATTGAGTTGTTTATTCAGAGCTCTGAGACAATATAGAATTTGGAATGGTACAAATTTTCTTTTCAGTTCCAAATAAAGTACCTGTAGAGGGCAAGAGCTACCAATTCTATGACTTACAAGTTGTGGACAGACAGGCAAAACCAATCATCTCTCGTTACCTACAAATTCTACTCACCTTCCTGATGAGACATAACATTTTTAGGTTTGAATGTTTTGATAACCTGACCTTTTTCAAAGCACCACACTTGAAGTACATTTTAGTTAATTAAACCAGTTGCAAAACACTATCCTGGTGTTTATAATTAATGATTAAGGTGATTCTAACACAAACCATGCATGAAAAGCTATCTGAAGTGGGGCAAGGAATTTATTTTAATATGATAAAAATGTAAATATAAAAAATTTGATCATGTTTGCATCAAAGCACAGTATTTACATATAGATATCTATAACGCATCCTCTTGGTATTCATTTTAACAAGTCATATTTAGGCTAAGAAATGGAAGAGGTTCCTGATCCTGGTGTAATGGAAACCAGTGAAAGAGCCAATTCAAGTACACCTGGAAAATAATCCTAATAATATTTTCTGCCTTCTAATTTTAGAATGTAATTTACATAGTGTTTTAAATTTTTCTGCATTTCAGCCCTCACTTTTCAGTGGAAAGGGTATTAAGTATGTTTCCTCACATGACAAGACATGCAAAATCTTTGCAATATTATACTTACTGGTTTCTATGTCAAGTGACAGTCTAATTCCACTCCATGCAGGAAATTCATTTCCCCCTCCCAGCCCCCGAAGCTCTCTTGTTCCATCAGTCTTTCGTTCTGGGCAGTTAAAAAGTTGCTGAACTTGACAGAACTCATGTATACAGGATATAAAACCAAAAGTATCTGGGGGGGACTTATTGTACAATAATTAATTATTTATGAAGGGGTATTAGTGGGATCTAGCCTCAAATCCCTTAAAATATGATCAGTGAAGTGTGTTTAAACATGCATTTAATTCACTCTGATTTACGATTAGCCATTTGTTTACAATGTACCAGATGAGTTCTGTGTGAAAAGGGGATATTACTCCATAGGGGGACCAATTGCAATCCTGCTAGTTCATGTCGTGATGCAGTTGCCCAGAGCTGAATTCCATGACCCCTGAAAGTCTACTTCAGACTGGACTGTTCTGTGGCTGCTTTTGATGGTTGCTAACATTATGCAAACAGCACATCTTGCAGGAATAGGTGAGAACCTATTTCCTTGTTTGAAGGTCTCATCAGTCCTGCACGTGGGGGCACAAAGCTGCAGCTGGGACCAGACCTGCCTTACAGACATTTAGGAAGCAGGAACAATCTGGTACTCTCATATGAGCACTATTCTACTGTTTCTGTGACCTGAGCTCCCTCTGAAGCAGGATGGACTTCACATATCTGTTGTCCTGTTAACCTGTCTATAAATCACTGAGGTTTTGCAGAATTTCTTAAGCAGTCACCTAGGCAAGTAAAGCTAATAATGAAAATTATATACTTTTGTATATATCAGGTGTGAAATAATATCTTCATATTATTGCCAAGCAACCAAAGTAATAGGTGTCAAATGACCATAAGATTGAAACAAAAAATCATTGTAAGGCTTTTTTTTCAGATCACTTAAATATTTTTACAGAAACTTGAAAGCTGTTTTTAACGTTAATAAGAACAGATTATTTTTACATACTTGCCTGGCTTCAGTAGCAGAAGGTTAAGCAAACCATGGTGTGCCTTGGAATTACTCTATCAAGGTTTTAATTAAGGTATTTCTGACAGGCTTATGTACGTGTGTAGCCACCAGTGTTGGCTCTGTGCTAAAGAGCAGAGCTGGAACAGCACACCACCAATATGAGTATCAAGTTGATTGTGGACTGTCTGTACAAACTAGAGACAAATATATAAGAAAATACCTGTGGGCCCTGATTGAGTGCATTTCATAGTGCTGATAACTTGGTGATTTCATTGCAAAGATATGTTATCATTTTGAAAGGTCACAGAAATCAGAGGATTGTCCTCTGAAAGAGGAAGGGAAGGGAAGGGAAGGGAAGGGAAGGGAAGAGAAGAGAAGAGAAGAGAAGAGAAGAGAAGAGAAGAGAAGAGAAGAGAAGAGAAGAGAAGAGAAGAGAAGAGAAGAGAAGAGAAGAGAAGAGAAGAGAAGAGAAGAGAAGAGAAGAGAAGAGAAGAGAAGAGAAGAGAAGAGAAGAGAAGAGAAGAGAAGAGAAGAGAAGAGAAGAGAAGAGAAGAGAAGAGAAGAGAAGAGAAGAGAAGAGAAGAGAAGAGAAGAGAAGAGAAGAGAAGAGAAGAGAAGAGAAGAGAAGAGAAGAGAAGAGAAGAGAAGAGAAGAGAAGAGAAGAGAAGAGAAGAGAAGAGAAGAGAAGAGAAGAGAAGAGAAGAGAAGAGAAGAGAAGAGAAGAGAAGAGAAGAGAAGAGAAGAGAAGAGAAGAGAAGAGAAGAGAAGAGAAGAGAAGAGAAGAGAAGAGAAGAGAAGAGAAGAGAAGAGAAGAGAAGAGAAGAGAAGAGAAGAGAAGAGAAGAGAAGAGAAGAGAAGAGAAGAGAAGAGAAGAGAAGAGAAGAGAAGAGAAGAGAAGAGAAGAGAAGAGAAGAGAAGAGAAGAGAAGAGAAGAGAAGAGAAGAGAAGAGAAGAGAAGAGAAGAGAAGAGAAGAGAAGAGAAGAGAAGAGAAGAGAAGAGAAGAGAAGAGAAGAGGGTTTAGGGGGAACTAGTTCCATTCTTCAAATATTAAATTAATCAAATATAAAATACCAAATGTTAAGGGGTATTTCTGGAGAAAGTGGAGACACACTTCACAAAGATGTACAAGGACAGGGCAAGGGGGAACAGAGAAGTTGCCTCGGGAAATTCTGTCTGTATATAAGGAAAAAGTACTTCACTGAGGGAAGAGTTATTATTGAAATTGTCCAGAATCGGGGTGCATAGAGCCGAGGCACACACAGGGCCATCCTTTCCGGCAGGAGTTTGGGACTGCAGAGGTGGCTCCCAGCCAGCCTGTGTTTCTCGGGAGAGCCAGAAGGTGGCACGGCTCAACAGCAGTAATAGTCTGCTTCATGTTGGAGTAAATGCTGAAAAAAACACGTTGATTAACAAAAAAGGAGCTCAGTAAGAACCAATTCTACTTCAGAGAGGGTAAGTAAGCATAGTTTAAGAGAAAAGTTTACTTTTTGTCCAATTTTGCATTAAAGGTGTGTTCTGTGCCTGTGTTGCCAAGCCGGGTAACACTGCTCTATTCTGGTAGCCCTTCCTGGCACAGGGTTACCCTGCAGCTTAATGGTGGCCTTCTCTGGCTCTCCTTTCCTGACAGGAAGGCCATTTGACAGCTTAAGGAGCACCTAGACACTACCTCCAAGTGCTTTATAGGCAGGCAGTTTCGGTTTCATGTACACATGTGCCAAATGAATGTGGGGCATTGTCCTCCAACAGAGCAGGGCAGTACAGGCTGATCCTCAGAAAGGAGAATCACCAGTCACCAACAGGACCTGAACTTGCAACTCTAAGGAGAGAAGGCATTTGAGACCTTGCTGCTTTCCTGTTTAGCCCATATCTCATTCCTGATGCCTGTCTGAGGAGTCCCTGGGAAACACAGAGGCAGGGAGCAGACTGCACTCTCTGTAAGATTGTCTCCAAGTGAACAGAAACTAGAGATGATTAGGCTCCATCTCATTTTATTGTTGATTTGTTCTGCTGTTGGTGCTACTGTACTCTAATAGAAGCCATGAATATATCACAACCAATGTAGCAAGTGAGACTATTTCTGTTGATTCTGGTTGAGCAATATTTGCCTTGGTAAACAGATGTGGATGAAAAAGTGAGGGAGTGATCACCATGTACCACGTTCAGGTACATCCAAAACAAGTCAATATTGGAGCTGAGAGGTTTTCCCAAGCTCTTTTCAGCTTGTAGGGATACATTACCTTAATCTCAGGAGGAACTCACAGAAATGAGCAGGCATGTAAAGTAAATGTTTTTTATATGCTGATGACTATTTACACCTGAGGGCTTTGGAATTACTGTCAGTTTAAAGAATTTAGCTGAGTGCTCGGAATAAAAGCTGATTTATCTTTTCAATGATGGATTTATAGTATTGAAATACCATTGCTCCTAATTACAGGATAAAGAGGCAGGTCCAAACCAAGCAGTTCAAAGGTCCTTAACATGTTGATGTAGGACATATTTGTATGAATGTTTGAGGGGAACAATGTGATATGACAGAAATGGAATTTGATAGATTATTGGTGGTAGTAGGGTTAATTTGGTGAAACTTGTTTAAAATTAATTCAGAAATAAATTTTAAAGGACTTAATGTTAGCCCTGGAAGCCCACCCTTGTAGCACAGTGGTCTTTGTTTTGAAGAGTGGGAGAAAAGAGGGGCACCTTTCCTTAAATTATTTCTTTGCCAGGTTTGGGAGAGAATTTGAAAAGAGGTCCTGTGGAGCTTGTTTTGCTGTAGGCTGCAGGGAATTCAGGCTGGTTTCTTCTGGCCTTTGAAACTGCTTCTGTGACATATGTACTGGATTAAGAGATGAAACCAAAACCTCCCCAAAGAATTTGTTAATCACCATCACAGAATCTGTCTCTTTCTCTGTGACCAGTAGTTGTCTGGGTAATGGAACTGGTGGGAAAGGATGAATGTAATGTTTCTCCTCCTTTGCTCAGAGCAGGAGACAAATCCTTAGCTCAAACTTTTACTCACAGTGAAGCAGAGAAAGAGAGTGAGCTGCACTCTTCTGCAAAACTGCCAAGGCTGCTATGGAGGACATAAGAGAGATTTTGGGTCTGTTCCTGTGTCATAAGGAGTTCAGCCTTGTACATTACAGAAAACACCTACAATGACAAGCTTAAGAAAACTGTATCTGGGGTTTTTGATGTTATCTTTTGCCAAAATCACTATTTAAAAAGCTTTGTTTTAACAGAAATTAATGTTTGTTTTGACTTAGCCACAAACCCAGGGATCTTGCATTTTGGAAATACCATAAATACATTAATATGGTGCTTCTTGACAAGGGTAATTAACCCCCAAATAAGGAGGTTCTGATGTAGTTACATTGCTGCTTGTTCTGGAGCTCATTTGTTGTGTGACAGTTTGAAGATCTTTGTGCCATACTCCACTGCTCAGTGTAAGGGTGCCCTCAGTCATCTTAATATCTTCCTTATGTCTTTTTTATGCTTTTACTCTGAAAAAAAAAGACTACTCCCTTTCTTCTTAGTGTTTAGCACTCACTGAGTTTAGCAGACAAGGTGGGGCTTTAAAATTCAGTCAGTGAAATGAACTGGTGGAAATTTGCAGCAGCAGAGGCTGTCTGGTGGCCAGAAATGAAGGGGAAATGGAGAAGAACAGAACATTTCAGTCTATCTTCATCATGAAGCCTGTGGAGTCTATTGGGTCACTTAACACTTAACTGTGTGCTGAAGTAGGGAGCTCTTTGCCCTGGGGGTGCTGGAATTTCAAAAGATTTGTTTGTCATAATCCTGAAAATGTCAGAGTTCCAACACCAGGACCCAGCCATAGCAAAGGGTCGTGTAGAGTAACAAATAGTTATTTTCAGTCTAAATTCCCTTTGAAGTAAAATGAATGCCATCAAATAAGGCTCAGAGTGAGGACAGAAAAGGGGGAGGAGGGGAAATACAATGCATCCTCAGATGTGGTTCAGGACACAGGACCCACAGTCACTGAGGTGCGTGTACCCTCATGTGAGGATGGCAGTATATGTGCACAACAGCACCATTTCTCAGAGGAAGAAAAGTCTAACTCTGTCCTTTAACTTACCTGAAAAAAAGATGAAGTGTTTTCTTCATCTTTAAACTGTGTGAAATGATGAAGAAATTGATAGGGTTTGGATGTGCTCCCTGTTTACTGAATTGAATCTTTGGATATGAACTTAGTGCAGACAGGACACACTGGTGTCACCTGTATAAATGAGGGAATGCTGACATCTAAATAAAAATGCTTAAAGAGCTCAGAGTTGGGCCCAGGGTTGCTCAGTGCTAGGTGATGTATTGTATAACCATAAAGTAAGCCAACAGAACTCATATTCCTAAAACCACAGCAAGGAACTCCATTATTGCTCAGTTATTGCTCTGCAAAATGCACTGTCCCACTCCTGGAGTGATACTGCTGGTTTTTCTTCATTCCTTTATGAAACACCAGTTGAAAAGGTTAAAAGCTTACATTTCAATTTATGGTATTCATGTTTTTCCAGACTTTCTGTGCATGTTAACAACCAAGTTTTATCATTCTCATTGACTGTCCCTGGACTACATCAATGTCCTTTCTCAAAAAGGCTGCCAAATATTTCACAGAGGATTATAAATGTTTTAAAAGAACCAGATTTAATTCTCCCTTCTTGTTTATTTGTAGTAATTTGTTGGTGTTGATGATTTCATGAGTCTTCCTCATACCCAGGCCCTCCGTATGTATTTGTGTAATATAAGAGGTTCACCTTTCATGATGTGTGCAGCAAATTTAGGAAGCAATTCTGCAGTTAAACTGAGATACTAAATGAGGTTCAGCAGGTACAAATCCATAGGAAGTTGAGAGAAGAAAATGTGCTGAATCTCACACAAATGAGGATTACTCAGAGCAGCACAGTTGTTGTTGATGAGGTTTGAAAGAAAGTGCAACATCCCACTAGCTGGCTTATTCAAACCTGAATTGTGTTTGACAGTTGAGACTAAGTTGCATAATGGCTTTGTCAAAACAAAATGTTTGCATTTGTAAATTTGTCCTTTGGAAGAATTCCTGCCATATTCTGCGTTGCACATGTTCCAACCAAAGTGCTGAAATACTTGGAATTAGTACTTAAAATGAAAGCAACTTTTATGACCTGTTCTGAGTCAAATATGAGCCTTATGACTCAGAGCACTGAAACTGTGAAAGATATATTGAGCAAGGGGCCAGTCACTAATGTATTGGGCATGCATTCTTTGTATCCAAGACAACCTTAGTTATTCAAATATGTCTGCTTTATGTGAAGGACTGCAGTAAGGATAAATGTTAAATCTCAAGATTCAGAGATAATAGCAAGAAAAAAATCCAGAAAGGGTTTCTTGATTTTATTTTTAACTATAGTGGAATTGTGTGATCTCTTCTTATCATTAGAATAATTTATCAATGGTTGGTCAAATTGCAGTTCTTGTATAACAAAAATACTAGCTATCTGATACGTCTGCATCTGAAATTTACAGATTTCACTTAAAAGGAATGTTTTCACATAGGAGATGCAGACAAGATTCTGAGGAGAGAGAAGCCTTTGCTATTGACTGATCTCAACACATCCTGGTGCACATGTCCTGAAAACATATGGAACATCATTGGAGAGAGCCCTGCTTGTAGATGCTAAAGACTTTGATAATACTTCCTAGAATCTGAAAGGTTTCATATTTTTCAGGAAATGGTGGTTTCAAATGAGGAGTTTCTTAGCATATCAGGCTTCCAATTTAAGCTAGGGTAACTTGAGGAAGATGCCGAGTGCAAGGCCAGGAGCTGGATTCTCACTCTTTTCACATACCTATCCTGCTTCCAAAGATCC
The DNA here is from genome assembly GCA_013400775.1 of Chaetops frenatus. Lineage (NCBI taxonomy): Eukaryota > Metazoa > Chordata > Aves > Passeriformes > Picathartidae > Chaetops > Chaetops frenatus. The sequence continues at coordinate 125,182 of VZTR01000479.1, read as the reverse complement.
AAATTGGTTTAAATTTATCTTTGTAAAAGTGCTGGTTCTAGAGGGAACATCTGTCTGAGCAGCATGTAAGTAAAACTTACTTGTGTCCAAAATCCAGGCCAAGGCACTGAATTTCAGCTGTCGGGGAATGCTGAGCTGGTTGGCAGGTTCCCATCTCCTGAAGCAATGTTGTACCTAAACCTTGTGCAGGTTTACACAGCAGAGAAGTAGCTCCTGTTGGAAGAACTCTAGCCAGCTGTGCAGAGGCTGATATGGCCCCAGAGCAGATGCTGTGCAATTCTGGCTGGAGCCTTGCGTGCTGGAGCAGCTCCCTGCTGGTCACAAACAGTGGCCACGCTGCTAGGAAGAGGCTGCTTACCTCTTCCTGCTTAGCCTCCAGTTAACAAGTGACTGGCTTCTGGTGAACCACAGGAAACTAAACACACGGGAAAACAAAAACAAGTCTGGCCAAAACAACTGGTGAACATTCAGAAGAAAAACACCATTTCTAATAGCAGGCCTTTTTCTAAATGACCCTCATTTATGATGAAGGAAGCTGAGGTAAAGGACAAAGTGATCTGTGCAGGGTCAGTCAGACTGCTTTCTCCTTGGCAGAGGCTGTTGGTTAGTGGCTCACCTTCTGCTGTACTGTTTTGACTCACTAGAACAGCAGAAGTGTCATCAGTTATTGCCAGGCTGTTTCTGTGCATTGCGTAAGGTACACTGGCTCACAGAGGACTCTGAGGAACAACACAAAAGCTGGCACAAACAAGGCAGCAGGGAGTGTGCAGCTGGCAAGAGCAAGCTCTTGTGGTAGCTCACCACATGTCGTGACACTGCTTCCAACACAGTGCTGGTGGCAGGGCATGGCAGAGGAGAGCAGGGGTTCTCATGCTTCATTAATCTGTTTATTCTGTCTGGGACTAGATAAAGCCAATGGCCTCCCTTTTCATTCCGTAATCTTTTGCTTTATTATGGGCACACATGTGTATATAGAGAAAAACCACCTCTCTTTTGAGTTGCTTTCACATTATATAGACAGGAGCAAGTTGATTATCTTTGGGAGAAACCATGGACAAACTGGGGGAAAGCAACCCTGTGTCCTACCTAGTCAAATTTATATGGGAATGTGGCAGGTATAGAACTTTGTGCTATTGAGTCAGTCCACAAAGATGTGAAATCAGCCCATTAACAAATGATTGATTTCCTGCAGCATTTTTGCTTATAAATGTGTTGAGTCATTGGGGTTCACATTATCAAACTTGTCTTTCATAGCACAAATGCTTTTTTGGTTTGTTTTTTAATGTACCAGTATTTTTCTTTATACCAGAGCAAAAAGGCTATCAAAAAACAGTTAGTATTGTGAAATTCACATTACTATTACAAATGCAGCTGATGCTGAGAGGGAGCAGATGTGCTGGGCCGAGGCCTGGGAAGTAGTTCTGGAGAGCCAGGAGCCTGGCTGAAGCCAGCCGAGTTCTCAGGAGGGTGCTCTGCTGTGTGTTTTCTTTGGAGACAAGAAGTTTTTGCCCTTTCTCATCTCCTGGCTGCTCTTTCTTATTTCTGTAACCCTCTCAGTTGTATTAACATAACTGTGGTCTTTGCCATAAACCCATTGTTATGTGCTAAAAAGAAGGTGCATCTCATTGATAAGAGCCAGGAATTTTGATGCAGTGTTAGACATAAAAATCTGAGAAGGGAGGAGATGGCTTTTTCTCTCCTGCTCAGAACCCCATCCCAAGGTGGTGAGGCCTTCCTGCTGTTCCCTGTCAGAAGAGACTCTCTAATCCTGCTGGCTCCTGCTCTTTGCCTCCACGTCCCAGCCACTCTCTCTAAAAGCAAATACAGTCAGAGCAGTATTAGTGTGAGGCACATTGATTGGATTCTCCTACAGGAAAATAAATCTCATGGAATTAGTCTCGCTTCATTTGTGCCCAGAGCCTTGTCTTGTTTCAGAGCAGCAGAATGTGTTTGTAGGAGGGTGGTCATGGGAGCAGCGACCTTTAGCTGGAAATATCGCAGTGTGCCTTCATCCCTTGCCTCAGGACAACAGCTTTCTTTTTTTTTTTTCTTCTTTTCCATTCCTCTGAGGAGGATCTGGTTTCAAATTATGTTAAAAGACTTAGGGTTTCTTTTTCTTTTCCTTGACACTGCCCCAAACAAATATTTTCCATTGGCGAAAGCACCCTTAATTTTTTAGTTACTACTGAAGTGGTTTTTATTCCTCCTTCTCCGCCTTTTTTAATATGGCAGAATCTCCAAGGCAGAAAATGAGGGAGATCATTAGATCGATAAATCTTGTTGTGGGCAGAGCATTCTCAGTTGCTGGGACACTGTTATCTGATGTCTGTATCTGATTTGGCTATTATATAACAAAATTTGTGTAAAACTTTATTCAGCTATTAAATGAGTAGCAGCCTCCCTTTGGAGGCTAAGCTCATTCATTGCAGTAAATGCTATGGTTAAAAACAAGCCCTGTTTCAGAGCGAGGAGTTGGCTCTATCTGATGATCTTCATATGGCACTTGCTTTAAACTTGGCAGAGGCTTTGCTGACAAGAGTAAGTGGTGCCTAATGCACCTGCAAATTGTACCAGTTGTGCATTACATTTTAAAATGCCTAGGCACAGCCAGGAGCAACCCTTCTGCAGAGCTAATACTCACAGAGGAGCAATGGGTGCTTGATGCAACCCTTATAAAGTTTGGAGTGCCTCTGCAAAAGTGAGGTGATGTTTGCCTCTGTTGGATCTTTTCTCTGCTGTCTAATTTCAGTAATATCTCATTTCAGCAAGAAATCCAGGGTCACCTGCCCAGAGGCATGAGAGCTGTCTTTCCTGGGCTTCTTTAGCATTCACACTTGGATGAGCAGCCTCTCTGCCAGTGGCAGCTCTCTGAAACTCACCTTGAGGAGGTGACCCAAGAGTAACTGCATTGCCCATTCCCATGGTTCAGACACCTGGCAGCTCTTGATTTTGAATTTATGCACATTTCCAGACTGATAGTCAGCTTTAGTTAAAAATCAGGCTAGGTCTTTTAAAGAAAAATCTGTGTAAAGGTGTTGTAACAAAGTCTAAAGCAGCTTTAACTGAACGTTCTCATATAACAGATTGAAAGGATGAAACAAAATCTGTACAAAAGTACTTGTTGCAGATCTATCTATAGAGCTTTTTTCTTGTGTGCTTCCATTCAAGAGCCTGATACAACATTGGTTTTGTAGTGATGTAACACTGCTGACTTTTCCCACTGCAAAATTTCATGCATAAGTGAGAGAACAGCTCTACTTGTGCCTTGGGAGAAACAATAAAATGCTGGTTTTTAGTTGACAACTGATGATTAAATCATTCAGACATCAAAGGAAGCACATATTAACCATGTCTCAGTAAATTTAAGGGCAAATACATTTTTATACAAAGTGGACAAGAAAATGCTTCCAAAATTCAGATGAAAAAGAGGTCGAAAATCACTGGAGAAATGCTGCTAGTGGATTACTAGGGTAGCATTGAATAAAGATGCATTACAGATTACAATTCATAATAAAAAGCATTGTTTTAACTGGGATATGATAAACACTGATTTTTTGCTTTGAAACAGTGCTTTTAGGTCTTACTACATAATACAAGTTAAAGTAGTGGTGTGTGTACTGGAAACAGGAGAAGGATTAGATGGAAATTACCAAGTTCTGTGTAAAATAATACATATCCTGAAAAAATTACATTTCACTTGGTGAATTTTGTAATGCAAATACCATAAACTACAAAATTCTAACCTTCGAGAGTTAAAAATGTTAGCATCATGCATAACATAACTCCTGCAATTGAGTTATACTTTAAAGTAACTTTTTATATGTCCAGGATAAATGTTAGAAGTGATTCAAGTTGAAGCTATTTGATAAAAGGAAAGAGGGTTTTACTATAACCTTATATATGAGTTGAGTAAGAATATTAATGTATATGTAATTCTGGAGATGGATTAACTGTCCTTAAAATTTGACTTTCAGCAACCTTTTGATGCAAATGCTGAAATGAAGTCATAGCTGTACAAAATATTGCTGCATTGTAGCACATAGACAAATGCATGTCTGTAAAAAAATACAGATTTTTTTGAGGGGGCGGGTTGTGATGATTTTGCAGACGTCTTGCAGAAACTGTTTTTTTATACTTTGAAAGAACTTTTCTTAATCTTCATTAAAAAAAAAATTACTCTGAACCAAATTCACTCGTGCTATAAGTGAACAGTGAGCATATCATTATTCTTTTCTATGACATGTATTTGAATTTAGTCCATTGATACTGAGACCTGTTCCTAATTTACATGCAATTTCCTTATTCCTGACCTCCATCTCAGTTTTTATTTCTTCATTCAAAATAGCTGCATATTTCCAGCACTTTCAGTGGAGTCAGAATGGCAGGATGGCTTTCATTTATTTTACTCATTTAAAGGCACTTGCAACTTATTAAAACAAAACAAAACAAAACAAAACAACCAACCAAAGAAAAACAAAAAAGAAAACCTCATTCTGGAGATGAGATAAGTGGGATGTAGTGTGAGAGGGATGGTGTAATGCAGGTGTGCAGACAGACTGAGGAAATGGAGGAAGGGGCATGAGAAGGCCCATGAAATAGAACAGATGAGACTAGAGGAGACAGGAGAGGTTGCCTAAAATACCCACCTGCCTGCTGTGGGGAGTTCAGGTGTGATAGCTGGAGCCTTCCTGGTATGGGGAGTAGGGGACTGTTGCTTGCTGCTTCCCTTTTGTAGTGACTATTGAACAGTTCACTTACTTGCTGAAGTTAGGAGCTTCCTGGAAAAATAGCTGGACACAGTATACAATGTTTAAAAATGCACAGATAGAGCAGCATGATTTCTGGAGGCCTGACTTGTGGTTTAGAAGTGTTTTGGATGGTTTGTACTGAGGCTTTCACTTAGAGTGGACAGAGGTTTTTTGACAACCGTTGTGTTACTTTCTGCATGGGAGATTATATTTGGTTTAACTGGCTCTTTATTTTGGGTGATTCTAGTGTACATTTATGCTCCTTTATATTTGACTTCTGACCCCCTCCTCTCCCATTTAATTATATTCATGGAGTTTCTCAAATCTTGGCTTCATTGTCCCAGATCTGTAACTCATCTGACCTAAGTTTTGCACAAACTACAACTCCTTTTTTTGAAGCTGAGCCAGAGAGAAGATAGCACAGCTCCATTTTGTAGCTTTGGATGTTGGGGCTCATCTGAGGTGAGCAAAAGCAGGTGGAGAAATGTGTGAGCCTATGCCCAGCTGGCAGCTGAAACCAACTGGGGCCCAGAGATGCTGGGCCAGTGGAAGGTATTTCTTGCCTCAGCAGTAACAATCCAGCTAACCAGCGAGTTCAGCAGCTGGTTCTCTCAGACTTAATTTGCAGTTCTTTGAAAACCTCAGAATGAGTATTGTGTGCTGGTAGGAACAGCCAGACCTGCACACTCCTCTGCAGATGTCTTGGCAGTGCTCTCTTCAGTGTACTGCTGTGGGAAAAATTGACTGTGGCTTGTGCTGTGGTACTTCTGCTTTCCTCATTGAGGACAGTCTTAGGAAAATGTGTGGATTTTCCATTAACATTGTAACAAGACCAGAGGTGTGCAGTTTTTAAGGCCCTTGCTAATTTCTTCTCCTCTTTCTCCCATCCTAAAAAAAACCCCAACAAAATAAAAAGGAAGAGGAAAGTTTAAAGATATAAGAATAAGAAGACAGAAAAGGTGGAAAGGATTAATAAAAATAAATGAGGAAATGAAAGGAATAAAGAAAGCAGACCCCAAAAGCGTAACTCTTCATATTAGGAATAGAAAACCACACAAATTGACTTCAGCTGTTTGCTGCAATAGAATAGACTGCCTTTTAATAATATAATAGAATATACTCTGCCTTTTCTATTAGAATATGTATTTTTATACTTAGTGTAGAATATTTGAGTTTGTGATCATCCTGAATGTAAGTAGCACTCACTGAGGTAATCTGTACCCTTTGTCCTTCAAAGTTACACAACCATTAGAGGTTTTATGGCTTATGAAAATTTCGGTGGACCTGTGACTAAACTGAAGCTAAGCTTTTTACAGGTAAGGGAATCTTGACAGAAAGGAGCACTTGACGTTTAAGGGGCTCCATCTGCCTCATGTGAACTGGTGAAGATATTGCAACCTAAAAATACTGCAGGTCTTTGATGCAGTATCTCCCTTTTGTGTTGCAGCCAGCTGTTGAAGTCAGCCAAAGTATTGTATCCTGCCTTCCCAAATGTAGCATGTTTACATTCCAGGTGAATTCTCAACATGCCTTGCTTTTCTGAAAATCTTTAGATTTGAGCTGCTTAAATGTCCAGCCGTGCATTGTCATGCTTTCTTGATCTGCTAAACCTCACTAACATTTCACTGGTATTTTTCCATGCACCATTCCAACACAAAAAAATCAACAGATAATAGATATGAAGTGATTGTATGCCTAATTTACCTTGAAACTGTGTGGAAGCCTCACCTGTATTTCTTGCATCAAATGCAATCCTAGTATTTATTTTTCTCCACCTGCTTCCTTTAGCATGCTCTCTACAGTTGAAGGAGCATAGAATGTTTATGATGCCTTTAACACTGTGAGTTTTCTACCTATGCAACCACACCATACTTTGTCCCTTAGTATTTTGTTGTGAGCCTCTCTGACATTGCAAAATGTTCTGTGGCATTTCTCCACTCCTGTGGTCCTGTCTACTAAAATTCAGTGACTGATTGCAGACCCCAGAGGTGGATGCAGTGCTCCAGGTGAGGTGTCACAAGAGTGGTGTAGACAGGTAGAATCCCCTCTCCTGACCTGCTGCCTGGGCTGTCTTTGCTGCAGCCCAGGACATGTTTGGCTTTCCAGGCTGCAAACACCCATTGCTGTGTCATGTCCACATACTTTTGCCTCAGGGTTGATCCTTTCTGGGTTTTCTTTTTTAATACATACTTATAGTAATGAAAGTTATGGGCATCAGAAAGACAGCAACCTTATATGCTTCATGTTAGAAGTGAAAAAAAAAAAAAAAACACACACACATTTTTTTCCAAATGTATGGTCAAATAGGAATTTGTCTTGGAAAAATTTCAATGGTGTACTAGGATAGTATGAAATGGAAAAATTTAAATAGTAGAAAACAGAAAAAAAAACTTTGAAGTTCACCTGCTTATGTAATTTCCTATCCTAGTAGCTTTCTGGCAGCAAAGTGTTGTCAAAAGAAAGGAAGCATGATGCAAAGTGGTTTTTTTTCATGCTTTACTTGCTGTTTCTGAGCAATTAAAACAAAGAATTCAATCTTTCCTGACTTTTGGGCAAGATGTTTTGAATGTGAATGAGACAAGATGCTTATTTTCACTCATAAGTTTGGGATTAGAATGTTACTTGTTTTTAGGGATTGATTGCACAGATCTAGCCAGAAAAGCCACTTTCTTCAGGTACAAGGTTTAGGTATAAAAGAATGCCTTTGTGACCTACAGAAATGTGTCTTGCCAAAGAAAAATGAGTTTTTGCCTTTGCTGTGAGCCAGAAGGATATTTTCAGCAGAAAAAGTTGGGAAGGGAAAACAAATATTTCAGGACAGCTTGCCAGTGCCCATGCTCCTGCTCCACCCTCCTACTCCCACTCTCAGCCCTGACCTCGGCCTCTGCATTTGTCCCCTCCTTTTATCCCAAGAAAAAAAAAAAAAAACAAGGGTGTGCAAGTGTCTCTGTCTGGTGCACGTCTGCAGTGCCCAGCCCAAGGGCAGCTCAGCCCAGGTGCCCATTCAGGCAGTGGCTGTAGAGGAGAGAGCCTGCAGAATGAGAAGGAGGATCTGTGCAAAGTAAACAACGTCTGTAAGGGAATGTGCTTATCACACTACACCTTCTCATAAATCCTTTACCTTCCTCCTTCCCACTGCATGCAGATGAAGCTGTCTCTGGTAACTCTGGGTGCCTTAAATAACTACATGTGCCTGACTGCTCTGCCTCCAGTTCAGTGAGGATGGATAAGAGGTATTCTTCAGACAAATGGCATCTCCAGGCTGTAGTTTTATCCAGTCAGAAAGCTTGTTGGTTTTGTATATTTCCTTTAAAGCTGGTAGGGTTCTACAGAAATTAATTGAGCATTTGGAGATCGCTGAGTAATTAATAGGAAAAGAAGATTCTCTCTTTATTTTACATGTTCTTCAAGCCAGATAAACTATCTGTCCAGATGCTTCATTATCCTTACAGAAAGTAAGGCTGCAAAACATTTTATGTAAAAACCACAGGCCTGATGTAGTATTTTGGTGGCTAACATTAGGCTGGGGGTAAATAATGCAGTGTTGAAAGAAAATACACTGTATAGAAAGAAATAAACTGTATACATATAAGTAACAGGGCACCATATCATCCAGCAAGTCTCTGTTCACCAAAAA